>QRFB01002641.1:26697-54262 GCA_008931105.1 Oenanthe javanica | reverse complement strand
TATTTGCTAAGGCAAATGTCGATCCACAGCAGATCGAGATGCGGATCGAGATTGATAATTGATAAAAAAACATTGCAAGGTAAATCTCGGTCCACGGCAGATCGAGATCGAGATCGAGATTCTCACAGATCGAGATCGAGATTCTCATAGATCGAGATCGAGATTTTCACAGATCGAGATCGAGATCGAGATTGTCAACCAAGATCGAGATCGAGATGGGTCCAGGCCTAGATCGAGATGCGGGTCGATATGTAGCATTTAATGTTCAAGGGACAAGTGGCTTATTGTGAACGGTTGATCCAGAGTGGTTGGGAAAGTACTTTTTGTTGTCGAGTCCTGATTGGGCCACGTACACAAAAAGGACAAGATCAAGACTACACAACATTATAAAAGCAGCACTTTGTTTACATTTGTATTTGACTTTGNTCCAAACTTCTTCTAATATTGTGATCATCACATAAACATAAATGGTTGATACTTACTTTGATAATTTAAGTGTTAGTAACATTTCATTTTGATAATTTGAACCTAAAGTTTCTCATTGTCTATTTCCTTCGCATTCTATGTCCAAAAAGGCATTTGAGAGTAATTCCTATATTTTGCACTCTTTCTATAGTAATATAATATAATTTACATATGTATAAATAATGGATGAGACCGTGTTAGGATGAGATTGTTCTTTGTCTATCTTGTTTCAATTAATGTTTATTCACTAGGTATTCAGTAATGCAAGGAAAAATAAATAAAATTTATGTTTAGGTGATTTTGCTTTAAAAAAAGCCAAAACTAACACATTTTCATGGTCTTAGGTTTCATTAACATAAAATGCAGAATCCCTGGAAATTCCAACTACACTGACGCCTCTACTAGCATAATTAATGTATTGGATTTTGAATTCACTGGTGTCGGTAAAAGCAAGACCATACTACACCTGCCTATTAGACTATTGATCTTGCGTAACAGTTTTTAACACTCAAAAGTTTTTTACATGGAACTAGAAACTGTTACACAATAAAACCAGCTTAAGGACCAGGTAATAGGTACTTGATTCGTGCATAATTTATGTACAAAAACTACGACCATGTAATAGATCACTTGATTCGTGCATAAATGAGATACAATTTTATTCAACACAAAAACTTTAGAAAAAATATGAGAGATCATACATGTTCCAACATCGGATTATGTTCACATTTGACTAGTAAATACAGGACTTGGAACACCTTTCATATCAGCACTGGAGTTGAGGTACTTAAACAACACCTTTTATACAGCTGAATTCAGATCGTTACAAATTTTTGCACGGACGAATTTTGATAATTGGGTTTTTTACACCTGTCAAGTAAGCCATCAATTGCATGTGTTCCCCCTAATTATGTACCAAATATATTTACAACTAACAAGTATAATAGTTGTGATATATATGATAGAAAATGGGATCATGGAGCTGAGTTCATCAACATTTTATTTATATATCAAGTAGAGTTGACACCGATGTATGGAGTTAATTTAAAGTACCTGAAGAAGTCATGAAACTCCCATGAATGCTTTTAAGTGCATCTGATCAAATTCTTATATATTTGCACTTTTTAGATGTTTAATTACTGCGACACAAGAAAATTAGAGAATTCGACATATATTTAAATGGGAAACAATGTGGTAGTATGCTAGTAGCACCCGTTCAAATGACGATTTTTACCATTCAAAAGAATGTCCTCGAGAAACTAGCATATATGCATGAGCTCATAATTCAAAAAACTAAAAAGTCAACTATTCCCCTTATTATAAATTTCATGGAGCTTTATGCTGTTAATAACTTTCAACAATTACAACAAGTGATAAAGATGGTATGCCCTAAATACTTTATGACATTTTTTCTCAATACTGCGACGTACTAACTTATTTCCTTTATTTTTGTTGTTGTTGATGATTTAGGAATTTCAGTTGCTTCCATAATGGACATCAAGTCAGGTTATAATGTTCAAAAAAGAAACTAGCAAGGAGATTCATGTGCACCACAAATTTATGTATAAGATGGTATGAGATGCATCTATATTGTTTTTGATGTGCCTAGGGTCAATTCCTTGTATGTGGTTGTTTCTAATTTATTTAAATTTATAATTCATAAAATTTTCATCCATTATATTTATTGAGTTTACACATTAACTTAAACTCATGAACTTGTCTTCAAGTGGATTAAATAGGAAAATTGCTCCTTTTATATCCAACCTCACAATGTTAAGATCTTTGTAAGAGCATTCATATTAATTATTGTTAGTGCAAATAAACTAGATAAACTATATATTGTCAATGTTTTTAAACACAACAATTATATATATTTTCAAGAATTTGTCAAACAATAATTTTTCGGGAGAGATACTTGATTCTTATCGCAGTTGACCTTATTATGGATTTTGTAGTTAAACCTAAAGGATATTCTTAATTATTTGCCTTCAATTTTTGTAAATGAACTGTTGAAGCATTCCACATTTTCACTGTTGTACATTTATTGTAATGGTACGAGATTGTACATTACTTCTCAGTTCAAGTAATGTTGCAACATGCATACTATACATATGTGCACGCTAACATGTATGAAAATCAGGATAATGGTTAATTTTATTGCATCAAGAGTACATGGTACTAATACACTTAAAGTTTTTCTAATTTTACAGAAATATAGAAAGGAACAATTTCACATATTCAATTCCATCAAACCATTATCAAAGTTAAAAAGCGGATTGTTGTTACTAAGGTGTGGTTTACTTTTATTATATTAATAATCGACAATTAAATTCTAATCAGTTAAAAGGTATATATGTCTTCAGTAGTAAAAAAATTAAGCAGAACCCCTCAGCTAAGATACTTATTGTTTGGTTTAATAGAACATGGATTCAAGTCGGGGAGACGGAGATACAAAATGATGTTTGTTATCTTCTTGCAAAAAGAGTAGTAGGAAATCTATAATTCTAATAGCAGTTTTAGGTGTTTCTAATGATCTTAATTGTGGTGATAGTTATTCTGTGAATTATAAGTAATAGAAAATGACAAGGTACAGAAACTTCTAAAACTACAAATTAGAATGGTAAATAGAAATTCAATGTTATAAGAAAGTGAATGTTACAACATGTATGAATGATGACTGCTTAGAGACTAGACGCCAATTCACATACTCAGAAATCTTATGTATCACCAACAATTGGGTGCAAATCATTGAAAATGGAGGATTTGACACAGTATATCATGGCTATATTTGTGACACCCAAGTTGCTGTTAAAATGCTCTCAACAACATTAGTTCAAGGATACAATGAGTTTTAAATTGAGGTAAGTTATACAAAACCTATAATCTAGTTCACAAATCATCATATACAATATAATTTCGACAAAAAGACCAAATGACAACCAGCCAACCTGAGAAGTGTCGAAAAAGGCATGCCAAAACAATAAAATAGTTCTACCAACAACTTGATCTTTTTGTCAACACGGTGTTTCATGACCAACTAAAATTTGACCCTAAATTGCAGGCTAAACTTCTTTGGAGCATTCATCAGAAAATTTTAATGGCTCTTGTTGGCTACTGTAATGTAGACAACATGTTAGAAGGGTATCTATCAGATATATCATTTGAATTTTTACTAATAAATACCACCTAATTGATTAAAAAAAATATGTTATGAAATCTGGACATATAGAATTCTGAAGATGCAACCAAAGATTGGACGAAATTGCAATGTTGTAATATAATACTGAATAAATTACATGATTCTCAAATGAAATGAATCAACATAACTAAAAGACATTTCACCAAACTCTAGCAGACCGACACATATGCAATCGATATATTTATTTCCAACAAACAAGGACCTGGACCTTAATAAAAATCCAACACGGCCCAAATTCAGATAAAAGTTCAATGCAGCCTGCCTCAAACGATCTGAAAAGCCTCGAATGTTTATCAAAGTCCAACTCACCTCAGTTAAAGTCAAAATCTGGGCCGTATGAGCATCTTTCTTTCTGTATACTAAAACAGAGTACAAACTGACACATGTCACTATCTCATTAGATATGACACATGTCATTTTGTCCAGGGTCGGCCCTGGATAAGACAACCAAGACAATCGCCAAAGGCACCATCATAGAGGGGAACCAAAAAATTTATATACATGTATTATATATGCGTTTTAAATTTATTTTATTTAGAGCCTTAAAGGAAAGGAACACCATTTCACAGTGTCGTCTATGGCACCCGAATCTCTAGGGTCGACCCGAAGCCTCATTCTACTAAATTCTCTCATCATTTTTTTTACTTTTCCACTAATTCTCTTCCCTACTCATTACAAATTTTCTTATATTTCTTGATATTATTGTATTTATAAAAATAACTATCAATTTATTTAATATTTTTATAATCAATAAATATAATTTTTAAAATTTCTATAATGTTGTTTTATTTTACATATTGTAAAATATATGGTATTGAAAAATCTTAATTAAATTATGTGAATAAATGATATAATTATAATTAAAATATAATACAATTTGAACACAAGTCACTTTTTTATTTCAATTCTAGACACATTGTTCTCTTTTCTTCAAAATGATTACTTATTTGTCACATCAACTAAATTACACTATCAATTCTATTAGTTAATATTCAATAAATTAATAATATTTTTAAAATAATAACTTTCTAAGATCCGAACTTGATTCAATATATATTTTTTTAATTCAATATATTATAAAATAAAATAATTAAAAAAATCCTTATATAAATATATAATCGCTCTAACATTATAAAATAATAAGTTTTCAAATTATAAATGATAATTTTATAAAATAATATTTTTTTTCCGACCAATAATAAACTTTTTTGAAATTTTTTAAACATTATATATACTTCAATTCTTTTTTTTTTTTTAACTTTTAAACAACATACATATTCTTTAAATATATTAGTTTTATGGTATTATGTAGTTTTTAAATTTTCTATTTGTTTTGAAACCCTATGATTTTTAACTTAATCATTACATTTACTTTTAAGACTAATATTTAAAAAAATTAACCACTTTCTATTTTTTATCACTATTTAATAATATTTGGTGGTTACAACCATAATACCAAATATATTCTAAATCATAATATAATATTTGGATAAAATTATTTTTACAAATTGTTATATATAGAATATAATAATATAGATAGGTTGGGAAGTTTATTAAAAATCTTTAAAAATATATATAAAAGTAACCGTATATAGTTTATCATTAAAAGAGATCAATGATTTTGTTTTTGAATAAAACTTTGTACTCCCTCCCCCCTATTTACATGTCCATTTTGACTTTTTTGGAGTCAAATTGATTAATTTTTAACCGGAATTTAAAAATTATTCGTTTATAATTTTAGAAAACTAAAAAATAAATTTTAAAGTACATTATATATATTTTTTAACAATATAAAATTTTAAAATTTTGTAATTATATATTATTATTAAATTACAGTCAAGATGAGTTGACTACACAAAAAGTAAACTGAACATCTAAATAGGGACAGAGAGACTAGGAGTAATATAGAGCTATAGAAGCATAAATTTGCCCGCTTCCCTTGATCCCTACTCTTAGGAGAGGGACTTGTCTAGCTTCCTAGTTCCTTCATAATCCAATGGGTATAAAACCAATGGTTACCTACTGTAATGCATGCATTGTTCCACTCTAAAACTCAATGGCAATATTGAATGAGATTCTGCCTGAAGAGATGATTATGGAAGTACTTCAATCGCTTCCTGCCAAGTCATTGCTCCAATTTAAGTCCGTCTGCAAGTCATGGCTAGCCATTATCTCGGACCCTGATTTCATTAAAACACACGCACTGAATATGGCTGATAAGAACGTTTCATTACTCATGATTGCCAAGTTTAACATCCATGAACAGCCTAATGATTTGCTTGCGACATCCTCTGAGTTAGATTTTAATCTGCTTATACCACGTAGCTTCAGTGTTATTGGTTCATGTAATGGAATTATTTGTCTGAAGGATTGTTCATTCTTTTACCTCTGGAACCCATTGACTAAGCTGTGGAAGAGACTTCCTAGATTTTTCGATGTTGAAAGAATTACTGGATACTTAAATTCTAAATATAGATTAGCTTTTGGTTTTGATAATATCTCCAAAGACTATAAGGTTGTTAGGTTTGTATGTCCAAAGCCTAAAAATAATGTTTTACTAGTTGTGCAGCTATATTCTGCGAATACAGATTCGTGGAAACAGATTCCTGTTAATCATCAATTCGTATCAAGATTTCTGTATAACGTAGAGGTAAAACCTGGTCCCGTTATAAATGGAGTGTGGTACATGGGTTTTATGGAATGGCTAGTATCGTTGAATTTGCACGATGAGGTGTTTACGGTGGATTCGTTTCCTAAGTCTATGTTAAGATGCTCGAACGTTCTTGATTTCGAAGGTTCTGTTGCTGTCATCAGTGAATATATCCTTTGGTGAAGGATCAGGAATTAGTCTATATACACTGGATAATAATCCTGGGGGAGTCTCTTGGTCTAAGAAGTTTACTATTTGCCATGACATATGTTGGGCGTATTCGTATTTGGGTTGTGCAAGAAAAACAACTGATTGCATACACATCTTGTATGACTTTTAGACAGAAAGACATCAAGTCTTTTGCACTTGCAAATGACAAGGTTGAGGAGGTCCTCAAATACTCAGAGTCCCTTGTCTTGATCAAAGGGTTCGAACCTCTTCCCTCTGATGTTTTAATGATATTTAAGTATCAACATTTAAAGACTAGTAGATCTGTATCTTTGCTACACATGATGCCTTAAAATTGTTAACAAGCGTGATTGTTAAGACATATATTCCAAGTTCCTGTTTTTTAGTAGTCTTGTTGGAGTTTAAGTTTGGCTGTTGTGTACCTACATTCTCGTACATATGTTTACTCTGTTTGGCTTGTTTTTTTGTCTGCAAACATTCTTAACTTCATATGGCTTCATCCCATCCCAAGGTCATATCCCTCATTCAGCTAGCTATCTGTCACTTGCGGAATACTGGGCGAACCAGAATTATAATAGAGGGGGTCAGGAAAAAAATCAGAAAATATATTAATTTATTTGAAACGTGCTCGATTAAATAAAAAAAATTCAAATATGTCTATTTGAGAATCCTGACAGACTGACAGTTATATCATGGAAATATGGAATAATAACAATTGCTCTAAAGTCTATATATTTGAAGAGATGGAGAGAATGGTTGATAGCGAAGAAGAAAATCTGCGGATGATCTACATGCAATTTCGGGAAGTTAAGGATCCAAACTCAAGGACTTTTAAAACCAGGGCAATAAAAATTTGAAAATCTAAACAAGACAGAAGTGTTGAAAGAGCAGCTAAAGTCTGAGAAAGAAAAAGACCGGAGAATTTACTAGATGAAAGAGCAGCGAAAGTCGAATCTAGAAATATCATCTCGACCATTCAACAAATCCTCACTTCTCAAAAATAGTACATCATGTAGAGATGCATTTTGATCAGCTTAATCACAAGACCTAGAGGATGATAGTAGGCTTAGTACATGAAGATGATATACTATGTGGTCAAGCTGCTGAAATTGTGTCGGACTCAAGTGATGGAGAAGTGTCTCCTCTAAATGAAACCAGAAAAGCAAACGAATTCACCAAAGCTCCTGTTATGACTATTTTAATTAAAAATCATATTTAGAGTCGGAGTAAATAACACGTAAGTCGTTAAATTTTATTAAAAATTGGATGGTTAGAGCATCTACAACGGGAGTAGCTATAATCATTAGTTAAAATGATGTAAAATAGATATTATGTAAAATTTGCTGAACCCGTAAGAAATTGTGTTTCAATACTATTAGCTATAATGAATAACTATATTCAAAAAAGTTTTTTTCTTATTATTTTTAAAATCCAACAATTATATTTCATCAGTTATATAGTAATTAATTATATATATACATAAAGGAAATATTATAAATAAAATTAAAATTGATTAATTTTTTTATTCAATACAAGTTAAAATATAAAGTATAATCAGTGTTATGATATTTATTGATAATACTATAATACTTTTATATGTATTTATGAATTTTAAAATAAAAATAAATAATTAATACAACTGAAAATACTATAAAATATTTAAAGATGAGAAAAAGTAATTAACAAAAATTACTTTTATACATTATAATACATATAACTAAAATTATATTTTATTATATTAGAATATCGGTATTTTTATAAATATTTCATATATATATATTAAAATATTGATATAATAATTAATAAATTTAGTTAATAAAAAATAATATTTTTATACTTAATATTATATAATATTCAAAATATAAAAATAAACTAAAAATTGAATAAATTGATATAATATTTATATATAGTAAATATTTAAAAAGTATATATTTTAAATAATTATATAAGTAATTAATAAATCGAATAAATTGATATAATATGCACGGTTAGGTTGAAGTAATACAAATGCTGACGTAGATATTTTTAGATAACAACTCTAGATTCAACAGATATAGAAGATGAAACCATGATATCTATCATTTTACACGTGTTGGAGTGATACATATTTTACAGGATATCTATAATCACATGACACGTAAACTTTTTAGTTAAAAGGTGAGTATGGTTGGAGATACTCTTAGGGGTAGTAAAAAGTTCTATTGTTTGGTTATAATAATATAATAATAATATGAATTATAAATATATAAGGGTATATTTTAGTTAAAAATTATTTAAAAGTTATGTTCGAGTTATAAGAGTTTGTATATGATTAGTGTTGTTTAATTAAAATTTAATTAAAAATTATATTTAAAATTTGAGTAGTTAATAAATATTATGAGCAGTTTAATTAAAAACTATATTTAGAGTTTGAATAAGTTACCGATAAGCCGTTAGATTATATGAAATATTGGACAATTAAGATCTTTTTTATAATTTACTTATAGTAATTAAGATGATAAAAAATTTCTCTTATTTAGTTGTAATAATCTATACTATTATATCCTACATATAATAAGAGTAAGAGAGATCTTATCCAAATACTACCAAATGTCAAATGATCGATTCTTAGTAATTACATCATATTATATACTAATTATTTATAAGTTGTAATTATATTAAAATTCTTAATAACTATGATTAAGTTATAAATGCTCGTAGAATATAGCGAGGTACTTCAAGGACTAAAGTATCGTACTATATTTGACTATAGATGTAGACGCGCAGACTCGATCTCAATAGTTCAGACTCGTAGCAACCGCAGAAATGTCAGATTAAAGAATTATTAAAATGTGATACCGTGAGACGAGCAGTGTAGTCGACCCATTCCAGCTTAGGACCGCATCTATATCAGACAAATAGTTCAGACTCGTAGCAACCGCAGAAATGTTTTGATTATTTATATCATGTGTTAGGAATTAAGAGTTCCAGAAGTTTACAGAGGGGGGGTGAATGTATACTGCAAAGATTTTTACTCTTTTTAAATTGTGATGAACTGTTTATTGTTTGAATGAGAGTCTGTTGAAACAAGCTTGGTATTTGCAAGAACATAAAGCAATAAGTAAAGTAAACACCAGATGTAACTTTCAATCTAATTGTATTAGAATGAACTTTGCTACAATCTGAAATTCAAATTGAATTTCAGCTTCTTGTTCTAGGAAGAATACAAGGTATGAATACACTTGATACAAATTCAAAGACACTGTCTAATGAGGTTGTACATAAAATATATAGACAACATGTCTTATTGCACATGCTCACATAAGACAGTTTAGCTAAAACTAGAAATAGACAAGAAATACTTTATATTTGACTATTATCTATTTCTAGCTAACACTTGTTTTGATAGTCTGCTATGTTCAGCCTTATATCTTCTGTCATTTATCTTGCTTATCTTCCCAGCTTCATTATAGACTTGTCTCTATCTTCACAAGCTTGACTTATCCTGCAAAGACAGAGCTGCAATTTATCTGTCTTGTTATTCTGCAATTCTCCTTGAAAATAGCTCTTTGGAACAGTCGAGTACTCTGTTGAAATTGCTTCGAGAAGTCATGGTGATTGATTTCTCGATTGAGTACAAGCTATGACTTCTCGATTAGTCCTTGAATGACTTACTTCTCGAATGTTTAGACTTCTCGATTAGACTAGACTTCTCGAATGATCACTTGAAACTGAGACTTCTCGATTGGTTCAGTTTTATCACTTCTCGAATGCTCCTTTCGCTGACTTCTCGAATCGTTTTACTGGACTTCTCGAATGTATACTTTTTTACACTACTCGATTGCCTTCTATATCCTGACTTCTTGAATGGGCATTTCTCGATCGAATACTGAAACAATGAGTATATTGAGACTTCTCAACCAGTTACATATTTATGACTTCTCGGATGAGTTGACTTCTCGAATGTGCATTTGTCTTAATCAAATTCTCAAACTGCATTCCTTATTCTTCAAATAGCCTTCTTTGACTTGTTGCATGATTCAACTTGAATCTTCTAACATACTTTATTCTTGACTTTAAATTACACTTTAGAAATACAATTTGATCACACTTCTAACTGCAAATATACATAGAATTGACTAAGTCACTAATCTGATACAGAAGTATAAAACATGTTATAGCAAGACAAATAATTACATAGAGTAGGCTTCATTTGGTCCAAAATCATGATAAATAGTTATTGTTCAGAGATATTTATGATTCATGTTTTATTTTGTGCATCAGAATTACTTGTTATTCGTACTTTGAATATTGAAAGTTGATTATAATAAACACATCATATCTTGTGTTATCGTAGTAAATAATGAGGTATGGTCTGTATTTAAAACTAAGCATACCTTTATTTTATTTGTGTTGCTCTATTGGATTGAAATTTTAGCGTAAGAGACTCGGAGATAAGAGTCCAGCATTTGAGGAAGATATGGTAATCAATCCATCTTCCTATAGGCTAACATTACTTACCTATTTTGGTACTAATATTTTGAAATCCTTGTTATATCTATGGGTATAGAAATGTACCGATGAGATATAAAGGGGTCATATTGCTTTTGAAAGGGCAATATTGTTTATTTGTGTGTATTCAATCCATATTACATGTGTGGCTATTATGTATTGATTTTGAGCAGTTGGTTCATATTGATGACATACAACATTGTTTCAGTTGAGATAAACTGTGATTTATTTATTGTTCAGTTTTTATAATAAATTGTTTTATATTTCGTTCTCTATACAGATCTCATATATTGACTATATTTCAATTTTTCATATACTTGCTGAGCATTTCTTTGGCTCACTCTTGCTCTTTATTTATATCCTGCCAGACTGTCAGTATGAGCCATTCTAGCAGTTCTAGCAGGCGTAGCGAGAGACGGGTGTCGGGACCGCTCGTTTTTCGGGTCTCCCATGTATTTAGTTGTTTTAGTATGTCTGTAGATAGTGCTTGTAATAAAACTGAATTTAGACTTAAAACCTATCTAGACTTATGGATTTGAGTTTGTGGATTAGTAGTGGGCTTGTAATAAAGTATTTAGATTTACTTTTAGTTTCAGCTGCTTAATTTCATACTATAACCTGTTAGTTATCCTTAGTTGTTGGCGGGGTCAGTGCGCCTTCAATTTATTATGTTATTATTGCTGGTTGTTGGCGGGTCAGTGTGCCTCTGGTTTATTATTTTATTATTGTTGGTTGTTTGCGGGCCAGTGTGCCTCTAGTTTATTATTTTATTATTGTTGGTTGTTGGCGGGCCAGTGTGCCTCTGGTTTATTATTTTATTCTTGTTATTGGTTGTTGATTGGTTGATGACCCCCAAATCTAGACCTCGGATTTGGAGGGCGTCACATAAATAAAGACTTATGCAGTGATTATTGACAATGCATTAAAAATGTAGATAGACATACCACAACTTTGGTTTCTTTCACGTAAACTGGGTTGTCGGCCATCGAATCAAGAATAATGGCATTGAATGACCTCATATCGAATATCAATAATATCAGCTTCTGGTATGCTTCTTACTTGTGCACCAGCCACTGCCTCTTCTTCCAACTTCAAATGCTCAAACTGTCGAAGTGTATAAGCAGGCCATTTCACCTTCGGGGAGTAAGAAAATTAGAAGCAATACCAGCAAACTCATCAACAAACTGAGCAGGAACCCTGGCATCAAGTCTCTTAACCATCTCAAGGCCAGCAAGCATCTACAAAAATAAAAAAAACACAAAAATAACTTTAAAAGACAGAAGGCGAAATAGAATACTTGACGTTATTTGGTAAGTGTAAATTTTGACTTACAACTCGATAGACTTCCATGTTAGGGTACAACCTCCCTAGAAGTGTAATGAGACTGGATTTCTGGTTCTGGCCTAACTACTTTACTCCGAGTAATCTCTGAATACCAAGCTATGTAATCCGCCTCATAAACTGGCTCAGTCTCATCCTATAAGCCATCAAAATCATCACAGGATCTCTTCTACCTACCAATATCTACAAACCACCTCACCAACCAATCATCATTCTTGAAAGTGGCTTCCTTAGGTACCTGATTATCCTTCATGTCAATGGGGGGTCGGGGAATATGTGGCTGACATCCAAACTGCCTCATGGCCCTGTCAGAGTGCTGCCACTCAACAATATCATAGCTTACAAGGGAGACCCGAGCCCGTCTAGCTAACTGATATTGAATCATCTCCCAATCTACAATAGATTCAAACCTAGAATATGGTAACCACTCCACAACATCACCTGCAATCCCATCAAACTCAGCTCTGTAGAATGGCAAACTGTTGTGGGGACCCGATATACGACGCTTCTTGCTTATACCCATCTACTTCGTACTATACGCACAAACCTCTATAACTGGAAAATCGTCCTGGTCTGGATCCCTAACGGAACACTCAAACGTAGAAATCTCTCAAAAGACCACACCTTTAACAACCACACACAAGCAGCAAGACTCTTACTTTCCTTCTATGCGGCATAGTTAGCAATCTCCCGGATGTTTTGTAAAGGCTGTATATATCTCAGATGCATATAACTACGATGGCTCATCGGGAACAATACTGCACCACAAATAAATAGCATGTATGCATATGTGTGTACTACAATCACACACATATTATTCTTCTTTGGTTTCTAGCGACCATACCTCTCAAACAACCAACTCAACCTAATCTTGTTCCTAAAACATGCATCTTTCACCTCTTGCTCAGTCAACGGCTCAAACCAATTATTAGCAAATTACTTCCTCTTATGCTCAGTAGCCCCACAACTCAAAGTCACCCCCAAAACCGGTAATCCAAGAATGTACCCCACAACTCAAATATCATCTGTGTGTGGTCCGGGTAAAATATCATTTGTGTGTGGTCCGGGTAAAATATCATATGTGTCATCCACCCCTGAAATAAATGAATAATTAATCAAAATATTGACAATAAAAGCACAATAAAAGCAATCAGGGTCTCGGTTAATTTCCGCGGCTAGTCCTTTTTTTTTAAATCGTAGTCGTTAGGGTCCTCATCCAACGGCTTAGAATCCTATCCAGCATACGTATGATGTGGATCAGGACCCAATTAAAGTATCTCATATATTAATATATATTGAAATATTAAGGAGCATCTTAAAGAACTAATAAAAAAGACATATATTTAGTGTGTTTACCTTTTTCTTAAGAAAATATTATATTTGGGCTCTCAAAAACCTTTTTTTTTAATTTTTAACAAAAATGAAAAATAAAATTATATTTTTTATCATTTAAGATAAGATTGAATTTTTAAGCAATAAAAAGGAATATTTTTCTAACTAAGCTATTTTATTTATTTTGTTCTAAATTATGACCAAAGAGTGGTCGTACTGACCTTTCATATAATTGACTGAAAACAGCGAGTCAAAGTTTTTGAACTCCTATAAACAACTATTATGTATTTGTTGAACTAAGCATCAGTAAGTATGTAGGTCAATTCCATTTGAATCAAGTAATATTTTTCAATTACAGTAGATATTAAGAAAATGTAACTTTAAATGAACTTAGTAAAAAATACGTAACTTAAAACTACAAGTTTTCTTTCCAAATTCGATTATTATTATCCGAGTTTAATAATCCATTTTCTGATAATTCTCAGATAAGCAACAAGTCACACTTCCAATAATTGACATCCTAATCAAGTCCACATCATATAATTTAATGAAAAATGTTTATTTTAACGCTAACTTCTCAAAAATATAACAAAATGTAAATATAATAAAATGTAACTTATTTTATGTCTGGTGATTCAAATGAGAGTAAAAGATTTTCGATGATTCACTTGATACATCAAATTGAAAAAAATGAGTTAGTTAACAATTAATTCTAATATAAAATAATCGAATATGAATTCATTTTTGAAAAAATGAAATCAATTCCCACCCCCAAAAATAAAAAAAGGGATTCAAATCTGAATTTTTTAAAGTTTAAATTCAAATCATAAAACACCACTTATCGACAACAACAAACAGAAAACAGAGACATACACTTAGCTTTTAGCTCTTGGGCTTTTTGACCGGCCGAACAACAAGTCATAAACTCCATATATTTTACTTCTTCGTAGCTGCTCCTTTTGCCATTTGTGTCTCTTTCATCTTTTCTTGCCACTTTAAATAATCATCACATTGTAGATAATAATATTACTAAAATACATTTTATAATAACAACAACAATAATAATTGCATTTGCATGCATCATTCATGTGTACATATAATAATGTGAGTTATTTTCTTCACTAGCTCCCCCATCTTTTGCTAGTGTTAACCAACTCAACTGGGGTGTTGATTATTTCTTGATTATAGTAATGAAGAAGAGGTATAGAAATGGAAAATTTTGGGATTTTGAGCAAGACCTGGAGGTTTCTGATGTGGGTATGGGCCGGGAAGTAATACTTGGGCTGGATGGTGGGACTACTTCTACTGTATGTGTGTGTATGCCCATTGTACCTTTTACTGATCACCTGCCTGACCCACTTCCAGTTCTTGCCCGGGCTGTTGCTGGCTGCTCTAATCACAATAGTGTTGGAGGTATGCAACTTATTATCATTTTTGTTATGTTTTGATTGTCATTTTTGTTTATCCTTATGAAATTATGTTAGACAGTTTCTGGTTTCGGGTCGTGTTTGTTTTCGTAAATTTGTTAATTTCATGTTGTGAAATTTGATCAAGATGCATATATAAGATTAAAAGAACAAAATTTTACCTATATGGGTCGTATTTGGGTTGACAGCTAGATTTGTCAAATTTAGTTGGTTTTGGGTTGTGTAGACATGTTGTGACCCCCTAAGTTGATATGTGTGTAAACTAATTGATGATGTTATTTAAGAAAAATATCAGTTTTCTTTGTAGAGATGATATTTGAATAGAAGCATGCTTGAATAAATTGTGCTTAACATGCCCAATTTTATTTGTCAAATTTGAAATTTTTTCTGAGAATATATAGACATGGTTATTCCATATGCAGTGCTGGTGCATTTGTGTATCTTTTTCTTTTCTTTTCGACAGAAACTGCTGCTAGGGAAACACTAGAGCGAGTTATGGCAGAAACTCTTTCCAAATCGGGCTCAACTCGAGCTGCTGTTCGAGCTGTTTGTTTGGCTGTATCTGGGGTCGACCATCCAACAGACCAGCAAAGAATATTAGATTGGCTCAGGTTTCACATCTGAAGTCTATATTTAAGTTTTGCCTTTAAATAGTTCAAGTATTGCACTGTTTTTACTTTTTTGTTATATTAAACTCAGTGGTTTATTTATGCTTATACTTCAATGNAGCTATTTTATTTATTTTGTTCTAAATTATGACCAAAGAGTGGTCGTACTGACCTTTCATATAATTGACTGAAAACAGCGAGTCAAAGTTTTTGAACTCCTGTAAACAACTATTATGTATTTGTTGAACTAAGCATCAGTAAGTATGTAGGTCAATTCCATTTGAATCAAGTAATAATTTTCAATTACACATAGATATTAAGGAAATATAACTTTAAATGAACTTAATAAAAAAACGTAACTTAAAACTATAAGTTTTCTTTCCAAATTCGATTATTATTATCCGAGTTTAATAGTCCATTTTCTGATAATTTTCAGATAAGCAACAAGTCACAATTCCAATAATTGACATCCTAATCAAGTCTACATCATATAATTTAATGAAAAATGTTTATTTTAACGCTAACTTCTCAAAAATATAATAAAATATAAATATAATAAAATGTAACTTATTTTATGTCCGGTGATTTAAATGAGAGAAAGATTTTTGGTGATTCAGTTGATACATCAAATTAAAACAAATGAGTCAGTTAACAATTAATTCTAATATAAAATAATCGAATATGAATTCATTTTTGAAAAAATGAAATCAATTCCCACCCCCAAAAATAAAAAAACGGATTCAAATCTGAATTTTTTAAAGTTTAAATTCAAATCATAAGACAACAACAAACAGAAAACAGAGACATACACTTAGCTTTTAGCTCTTGGGCTTTTTGACCGGCCGAACAACAAGTCATAAACTCCATGTATTTTACTTCTTCGTAGCTGCTCCTTTTGCCATCTGTGTCTCTTTCATCTTTTCTTGCCACTTTAAATAATCATCACATTGTAGATAATAATATTACTAAAATACATTTTATAATAACAACAACAATAATAATTGCATTTGCATGCATCATTCATGTGTACATATAATAATGTGAGTTATTTTCTTCACTAGCTCCCCCATCTTTTGCTAGTGTTAACCAACTCAACTGGGGTGTTGATTATTTCTTGATTATAGTAATGAAGAAGAGGTATAGAAATGGAAAATTTTGGGATTTTGAGCAAGACCTGGAGGTTTCTGATGTGGGTATGGGCCGGGAAGTAATACTTGGGCTGGATGGTGGGACTACTTCTACTGTATGTGTGTGTATGCCCATTGTACCTTTTACTGATCACCTGCCTGACCCACTTCCAGTTCTTGCCCGGGCTGTTGCTGGCTGCTCTAATCACAATAGTGTTGGAGGTATGCAACTTATTATCATTTTTGTTATGTTTTGATTGTCATTTTTGTTTATACTTTTGAAATTATGTTAGACAGTTTCTGGTTTCGGGTCGTGTTTATTTTCGTAAATTTGTTAATTTCATGTTGTGAAATTTGATCAAGATGCATATATAAGATTAAAAGAACAAAATTTTAATGAGGTAGCTAATATGGGTCGTATTTGGGTTGACAGCTAGATTTGTCAAATTGAGTTGGTTTTGGGTTGTGTAGACATGTTGTGACCCCCTAAGTTGATATGTGTGTAAACTAATCGATGATGTTATTTAAGAAAAATATCAGTTTTCTTTGTAGAGATGATATTTGAATAGAAGCGTGCTTGAATAAATTGTGCTTAACATGCCCAATTTTATTTGTCAAATTTGAAATTTTTTCTGAGAATATATAGACATGGTTATTCCATATGCAGTGCTGGTGCATTTGTGTATCTTTTTCTTTTCTTTTCGACAGAAACTGCTGCTAGGGAAACACTAGAGCGAGTTATGGCAGAAACTCTTTCCAAATCGGGCTCAACTCGAGCTGCTGTTCGAGCTGTTTGTTTGGCTGTATCTGGGGTCGACCATCCAACAGACCAGCAAAGAATATTAGATTGGCTCAGGTTTCACATCTGAAGTCTATATTTAAGTTTTGCCTTTAAATAGTTCAAGTATTGCACTGTTTTTACTTTTTTGTTATATTAAACTCAGTGGTTTATTTATGCTTATACTTCAATGAACTGGATGCTGATTTCACATTTAGAGAACAAAGTAATATATTTAGAATCGGTCTTGATGTTGGAGCATATATATATACGAAAAATGCAAGTTGTTCTGTTTTTAATGGTAGAGGCGCCATGATTAAGAACTTCATGCAAATCAATAATAAAATGCATGATTAAGGCACTTCATTTTTCCTTGATATGATGTGATATAACAAAACATTTACTTTCCATTTTATGATATAATAACATAATTAAGGATTGAGATGTAAATTCTTATTTCGTGTACAGCTCTATATTCCCTGAACATGTCCAGTTATTTGTTGAGAATGATGCCGTGGCAGCCCTGGGCAGCGGAACGTTAGGAGAACTTCATGGATGTGTTCTAATTGCTGGTACAGGAACTATTGCTTATGGATTCACAGAGGATAGAAGGGATGCCCGGGCGTCTGGGGCAGGACCTATATTAGGTGATTGGGGAAGGTATACATACTACTGCTATGCCTGTGTGTGGTACGGTAATGTATTTACGAGCTCTAACAAATTTGACCACAGATCCGGTCAAATGCTAGATTGTTTTGTTTATATAAATAACGTTAGATTGTTTAGTACAAGGATTCATTGTGTTTCATACTTCCTTTTATTTAGATAATTAGATTCTATTGCGGTAATTTCATTTGATATGAGTTACGCAGACTAGGACATACTGAATTTGGATCAATAATTCAATATACGTTGTGGTGTTTTGTTATGTTGTAAATGTTTGTCCTTTTTACTTGTAGTGGATATGGCATTGCTGCACAGGCATTGACTGCTGTAATCAGAGCTCATGATGGTCGTGGTCCGCATACAACTCTTGTATGTTGTATCCTAGAAAAACTTGATCTTGATTCTCCAGATGAACTAATTGGGTAATTGAGAATTGAAATCATCATCATTCCATACATATTACTCTAGGGTATAGACATACACCTTTACTATATGAAATACGTAGGGAGATGTTAGCTTTGTGATTCAGTTCAAAAGTTTGGGAATATAGATAAAGCTTAATTTCCTTCCAACTTAAGCGCTGATATTGCTCTTTTGCTGAAGCTGATAGTCACTAGATGTCTTAAACTCATGTGCATACTCATTTCGCTATGCTGACATGCTGTCTAGAGAAGCTTCACTATCCATGTTTATTTTCGTAAGCTCTAAAAAGATTTATAAAATGTAAATGAAAACTTGAGCAACGAAATAAAATATGACAAATGTTTTACTATTACAAATTATCCTCTCTTAACAAAATGGATACATCTAACCAAAGTTTCTCTTATTTTATTTCAGGTGGACATACGCTGACCCATCTTGGGCTCGAATAGCTGCTCTTGTTCCGGTTGTGGTATCTTGTGCAGAAGCAGGTGATCAAGTTGCAAACAATATCTTACTAGATGCAGTTCAAGAGTTGGCCTCAAGTGTGAAGGCTGTTGTCAGAAGACTGGGATTGTGTGGGCAAGGTAGAGTATTGATAATGTTGGACTTTTAGCCTATATGTTCAAATGTTTCCTGATGTTTTCTTGGTGTCAAGGAGCCTTTTTTTCTGGACATTCTATGCCGTGATAGCTGATTTGTTTGTGTTATTAAGTTCATCGTTTTGGATAGGACTTTATAGCGCTAGTCACTCTTACTCCATTTCTTGAAATCATCTCTAGACTTCCAAGTAATATGAACTGCAATTTGACTAACTCTTCACTTAAGTATTCTAGAGTCCATTGAAGAATATTTTACTGAAGTCTTCAGCCACATTTGAGGAAAATCGTTCTTGTAAGATTGTATAGCTGATAACTGGAGGTTAAAGGTATACTGACTGACATCACTTGTTTGTATGTAATGACTGGAGCACCATCTCGATAATCCATGAAGCAATTTTTTTTTGCAAAATTTTCAGTATTATGGCCTTCTAAGAACAAAGTTACTTTATCTACTTGTCATGAATGTCATTTTTTGATGTCAATACTTTATCATAGCATCTTTGGCTCTTTGCTATAATAATTGTCAAATGCACTTGTGTGCAGCAAGAAACTCCAGTCATAACACTTTCTTTTAACATTGCTTAACTTTTCTTGGTCTTGTAGGAATAACTCGCATGTTCCCTGAGTTTAATATCATGCTACAGAAAAACAACCTTTGTTTCTGTGCTAGTAGTATATGATGTATATCTTGAACTGCGCTGATAATTTAGAAACCTATTATCAGATGGAGAGGATCCTTTTCCTCTTGTAATGGTCGGTGGTATTCTTGAAGCGAATAAAAAATGGGACATAGGGAAAGAAGTGATAGCTTGCATCTCCAAGGACTTCCCAGGAGTACTTCCAATTCGACCAAAGGTACTTGTAATCAACCAACTAACCACAAGTACCAATAATCTTTCTTCATCCATTTTAAAGTGCAACATGCTACTTGTAGTTGTCTTAAAAAGAAGTTTTTCTTTCCTTGTTTTTACGACAATTTCGTATTGCATTCTCTGAACAAAACCAGGTGGAACCTGCTATAGGGGCAGCTCTGCTTGCTTGGAATTCCCTGATGAAACAATCCCGAAGGGAGGCCCCAGAAGTTAACAAGTATGATACCGAAAGGATTACAAAATTGTACATAACTACATAAGTGAACTAGGAATGCACATCTGAGATTATGTCAAGATGGGCAAGGCAATAAGTACTTGTCAAATGCAAAAGTATTATTCTGCGTATGCTCGGTTTTACATTCCATCAACTTTTAGATTATTTTATCATCTCTGTGAGATTGAATTGTTTTTGTATCTCTAAGCTTGTATGGTTATAAAAATTAAATAAATGATTAGTAGGAAATTGTGTGCCGAAGTGATTATCAATAAACATGAAAATTTTGTAATATTCGATTATACAAATAGGTGATTCAAATACAAATTATCTTTAACCACAAATCTCACAAGCAGCTTAAAATCTTCAAAGAATATAGAAAATATCACCAAATAGCAAATATTATGAATAAAAAAACGTTAAGCCCGCAAATTATAATATTATACCATACAAACCTTCAAAATTATCCAATATCCACAAAGAATTCGGGACTAATTTTACGATCCAAAATACTGATTTTTGGTAAAAGAATCTTATTTACCGAGGGATATAGATGTTAAATATAATATGTGTATCAATATTTTAATTAATTATTTATTTGTTTATAAAAAATAGTGCTGCACATCCATATAGATTCGTAAATGCGTATTGAACATGCACAACACTTGCGAACTGATACATGTTCTAAAACACGACCAAAATCGGAATTAGTCTACCGGTTACTCATGATTATTTGGAATATTAATTGAAAATAATTTAATTTAATAAATAATGATATGTAATAATATATGTTGGGTAAAAGAAATCTAAAGTTATTTTTAGAAATTTTTCTAAAATTAACTCTATTTAACTGTCTCATTTTGAATTCTGAACTCAACAGACATTGTATATACTATCATGGGATCTTCACAGAATAGTTGCTTCAAACAATGAATCACGATTACAATTTACAAACATGTAATAATTGGCACTCTTGTGACATGTAGTATGTATATCTATAGAGGTATAAACCTCTAATACAACCTCATTTTATCAATTTGTATTGTAATATTACAGTAGTCATTGCATATTGCTTCATTTATAAAAAAGATATATATAACTCTTATACACAACTGTAGCTCAAAATTAATTTTAAATTTTTTTAATAGAGGCTAAATGATATAGTTTTATGTAGTTAATTTTATGAAATTTTCTAAAGGTAACTGTAGATACCCTTTACCCATATATGTTACTTTTTTATATAAATTTTTAGCCCAAATTTATTTAGGTATTAGATTTATAAAAAAACCACTTATCATTAACATTTAAATGGTTTATACCTAACATTCATTATTTAATAATTAATTTCAGTAGTTATTACATAAAATATATCTAATTATTACAAATTTGAGAGAGTATTTGGGATTTACGAATGATTTAGGATTTAGGATTATACAACTCACATTCATTGTAAATTTATAATAAAAATATATTGATTATTAAGTTTTTTAACTTTTAAAAAAATATATATTAATTTTGACCGTTTCAACTAATTTTTGACTAGTTCGTCCGATTTTTCACGTTTCAACCGATTTTTAACCAATTTTTTTTAAAAAAATCTTTTGACCCAATTTTCATTTAATCAAAACAGACTCGTCCGTCTACCAATTAATCAGGAAAAATACGGTCTTTTATCTTTTAGATCACTGATACATGCATATAACATTAGCATTAATGACTTTGAGGCCTATTTCAATATTTTGAAAAATCATATCTTGATTTTTTTTTATATATAAGGGTTTTCGATATCTTCATTAAGATTGTCTTAGGAACTTTGATTTCATTTCAAATAATATATTTCAAATGACGGTTCAAATGATTTATTTCAAATAACAGGATTTGAGTTGTCATTTCAAATTCTCATATTTGTACTATTTCTATTATTACACAAACATGTCATTTGATCAAATTCAGAATTTCAAATAAAATTCATGTTCTCAAACAGTCCATAAGTTTATTTGTTATTATTCATTAAGCAAGTAATTTTATTATCCATAGCTATTCCGGGTAAGATTAAACCCTTGGCATTTTTTTATCTTATCATTATTTATTCACAAGTAAGGAGTCAGAAAATTATGTACAAAAATTGTTCCTAAATGCCACATTGACATATAATTGTAATTCTATCGGGAGGTAATTTATCTAAGGTTAAAAGAATTTCTCAATACATTAGAGCTTAATTGTAATTACAAAAAAATTATATATTTACAAAAATGTCACAACCTTTTTACACTAGAAAACATTCAGATTTTCTAACCAAAGGTAATTTTCCTTAGATCAACCTTAGTTAGGGACTTTTTCTCATCAATTAAAGGTAATAGACCTCCATATATTCACATAAATCTCACCGGTTCAAACTTTTCTAATTAACACATCATTTAAGAACAATTTTTTTTAACTAATTTTGTGCCTCTACATTACTCTCTATGACATCCAAGAAAAAAAAAACTTGCTCTCCATTTTGTAATGACTTCCGATCAGTTGGTCAGATGCAGATGTACATCACTTTTCACTTATTTGACAACCAGATTCAATGGTTAAGATATAAGTAAATTACTATTAGGATTGAAATTGACGACATCAAAAATTTGCCTCATCCTCAACAAACTTTAACAAATAGCTCAGGATTGAATCCTTAATAACATCCCTACTTTTACCAGCTTTAGTGTCGAAGACACCTTTTATAACCCGAGCATAAAGCCGTTCAAGCTGTGGAATGCCATAATCTTCACTACGCTCCACCAAGCGCTGCTTGAGAGGCTCTATTTTGCTGGTATCCTCGGCTTCTGACATGGTAACATCAGGAGATCTGGATTCACATACTTCACGAGATGCTTCCATGGGACTGCTGTCAGCAACCGGGCTCTCTACTCTTTGGTTTAAATCAACAATTTCAGGCTCTTGGGATTTCAAATGCACGGGTTCTTGAGGCACTAAACTCTCTTCTCCAATTTCAACTGTCATTCAATACAGAAATTTACATATCAAAGTTAGAGAACGATGCCCTTTCAGAAAACTAGAGGTGAGCACTGAGCACAGCTAGTCTTTTTACATGATCAGTGAAGTGAAATTTGAGTCGCAACTCCCAATCAGAGTGTCATGACAATCAGTTCACAAGAAACTATATGTAAAAGAAATAATTTTTCTTCCATTACAACATATATCAACCATCAGCCTTGTTATGTACCATTACAAACAAAAGATCAAACAAAAATACCTACATGAATGGTAATTTTTCAGTCACACTAGGGAAGTAATTAATATTGATTGCGTATTTACCTAATTGTATTAATTATTCTTTATTTGTGGCTCTGTTGCCTCCTGTTTCGTGTGTTTAAGCCCAAGAAAAGGAACCCCCAACAAAATTACATTTGCATCTCATTGATGTTTTACTATTGTTACACCATTGCCAGACCACAAATGAATCTCATTTTTGTGCCGCAGGACTAAAATTTTACATGTGTAATTTGCAGCCAAAAAAATGATGGGTGTCGATCAAGTCTTGCTAATGAAATCTCTCTTATTATTATTCATGTTTTATTTCAAGTTGGCAAAAATCCTTATTAGTGAATTTCATAGAGAACGCATTGATATTGTAACCTATATAGCCACTAAGATGTTGAAGCAAAATAAGACCTTCACAGTTCACACGATAACTGATACACGTGGAGATACTTCATACTTGTAATTATTTGTAGACAATTTTTAACTGGCAACAGTCACCATAGAGCATGGACCATCATTTTTACACGTGGAGATACTTGTCATTATTTCTAGGAGAGAGTTTCAGTATATTCGTACTTACTGTTGGCCATCGTTTGATTAAACTAGATACATTCTCAGGTGAAAATTCAGGTCATAGAGCCAGATAGAAGGGCCAAACATATAATGGGGTAGAATCAAGCAGTGGATGACCAAATGTGTAATTTTTCATACTATATAAGGAGTACGGATCATGTGCAATAAGCAGCTTGGGAGTAATACCTGTTTGTGCAGCATCAGAACTTTTCTTTGTTCGTTTCAGAACTTCATAGCTTTGATCCAGATTAACCTCTGGCTGGACATTACGAAGACGAGCACTTGCTCTAGTCATAGTTGCCATCTGAACAACAGGAGCTTGATAGATTAACGAGTCTCCCAAGTCATCGGGCAAAGAAACTGGACCCCCTTCCGCAGCAATCTTCTCACAAAGGGCAGCCAATGCAGGGTCTACTTGTGACAACATTCCATGCACCTGAAAAAAGATGAAGGCAAGAAACAATCTTGATAGTTGATTAAAAATAAATCCAAATTCTGAAAGGAGGAAAATAGTTTATTATATGAACGTACTGTATCCCGAAGCTCGCAAGCTCTACTGACAATTCTAGCTCCATTGTAATCATCTCCGTTATATTTCTGCACACAAGACAAGATTTCAAATAATGTTCAAAGAGGAATATCTTGGTGTAATCTATTATAGGTTGCTGACTTGCTGCTGAACAGGGGCTTCTGGAATATTTTATTTGGCAGTATATGACTTTACAATGTGCAAGTCCATTAGACATCAAGTTAAATTCCCCGAGGCAATTTAGTTATTCACATACTTACAAAAAACAGTACAGTACATAAACCTGTTTTATGTCAATATTTACATAATTTATTGTTGAATGACAAAGTCTAATATTCTATCAGAGAACAAACATTTCATTGCAGAAAAATAAAGTATGGTATTTATTTAGGACAAGAAATAAGGTTGTGTTCATTTGGACAGAATGGAATGAGGGGAGAATGTAATGAAATTTATACTCTAATTTGTGTTAGATTAGGGAAAATGTTTATAATTTTCATTTATTCTTTCATTCCATACCAAACTATTTGAACTAGAATTCTACCCCACATGTTTTGAAATGAATGCTCATTCCATTTCTTCATCATTTTTCCTACAATTCTCATCATTAACAAATTTAAACTGCCTAATGTTTATTCACAATTTCACTCGTACATTCTTCTTTCCACATAAAATTTGGTTATAATTTTTCATTCCATTCATTTCTCATTCCATTCTCACCAAGTGAACACAACCTAAGGGTTTGATCAAACAACCTTTCTTTGTGGACTAAATTGTTGCCATGTTCCTTTTAATAGTTTTGAGGATAAAATATTCAAGGGGTACAGACCATACAGTAGCACATCAATGTTCTAAAATATCAGCCTGCTAAAAGGTATTTCAGAGTATATTGATGTTCTCATTCTCAATAAAAGAAAAGCCTTGACAAAACTAAAGATAAAAAGATCCAACGGAAAGTACTATATTTCCTAGTATATAGGGTATGATACTACACAACAAGACCCGTATGCATAATCAAGATAAAATATACACACTTCAAACACACCTTTGCGTTTATCAAAATCAGGTCAAAATCCTCCAAAAATGTTTTGCATGTAATATATTTCCCACTATCGACATGCTGCAACAGAGTTGACATGTCCATGGGGTTCTGAATTATAGAGCGATAGTTTGGCGCATCCTCGTCTGTGACTGGATAATGAAAAGCACTGAATCGTTTGTC
This sequence comes from Oenanthe javanica, assembly GCA_008931105.1. Taxonomy (NCBI): domain Eukaryota; kingdom Viridiplantae; phylum Streptophyta; class Magnoliopsida; order Apiales; family Apiaceae; genus Oenanthe; species Oenanthe javanica. The sequence continues at coordinate 28,293 of QRFB01002641.1, read as the reverse complement.
ATACAAAATCCTGCATAGCAGAAGCAGAAATATCATGACAATTATATAAGCATATTGGGTAGCATGTCTTCTTCAGATTAGTTTAATAACAGGTGCTTGATCATTATATATGTGCAAATCAATATTAGAATTAGAGTTGCATAAAGTCCTTAATCTTGGTCATGGTCATGAGACCCTTGAGATGGTTTTTATTAACTTTATCCTCCTGTTTCTTTATTTTTCATCTTTTCGTGGGGGTGTCGGACAGACATTAAGGTGGGTTCATTTAAGTTTGGCAGAATAATTAATCTCGCATATCAAAGTTTTGATTTGGAGGGGGGAGGGGGTCAAGATATTCAAGTAGGACCTAGGAACTAGAGGACTAACGTTTGTGTACTTCTATTTTTCTCCTTTGTTTATTATGCCTTATACCTAGCCTCGTGCATCTGAACCTATACTGTTCTCAATCAGAATTTTTATTCAATTAAAACAAAAACAATTGTAGATATGTTACACAATTTTCATATTTGTAAAGTTATGCCACTACCACAGCCCTTAATGAATAATTGAATATACAAATTAAAAAATATATGAACCTTGAAAGGTAGTACCCATGTAAGACCTAAGCAGACTATCATATGATTCCTACACACATTAATCTTGAATATGAAGATGTTCAACTTTAGTATCAATACCATCTCATTTTGTGGAGAATTATGTGGTGACTCATTATAACACCAAATTGCAGCAGATTTGCATAAACGTGTACCACCAAACTCGTGCAGAGATAAATGCTCAAGTATAGACAAAGTTCTATCAGAAAAAAGTAGGAAGTCATAATAAGCTCACCGATTGCAAATATCACGGAGGCACATCCGCAACCGGCGAAGGCCATGTCCTTCAGTTTCAGCCTTCAATTTTAACTCAGAGATTTTAGGGCCAGTGTCCACCTTTGGTGCCTTGGGTAGTTCAGGCAAGGAAGCTGATTTTAGAGAATTCTTTGTTTTGCTATCATTTGATATTGACAAAGCAGCTTGAATCAAACGATCAAAGAACAAAGACCTGTCCTCGGTTGATGGTTTGTGCACGACATAGCTGTTAAGAAAATACAAGTTAAACTATTAAAAAAAAGTCTAGAGAGTAACTACTAAAATAGGTTCTGGAGTGAGTCAAGCTTTTTTTAAAATAGTTGCAAAGGCAGAAGATTAAAATTTTCATTAACAAACGAATAAAAAATTTGGATGAATTCTGAAGGAAAAATCCCACCAATGTATTTATTACACAAAAATATCGTCATCTTAAATAACAGGTCGACGAGTAGTTAGAGACAACTGCTTAGATGCTAGCAAGAAAAGCCGAAAGGGATAGCATATTGTGCTAGCCACAGCTAGTTGGACGTGGTAATAAACTTCATAATAGATAAATAGGAAAGCTCACAATTAAAATCAGTACAGACTCAAGAATCAAGACTACCCAAACTCGGTGCTTTGCAAGGCCAAGCTAGTTGTAGTTGTGACAGCTATATAATCCTGTATATACTATTATGGTCCCAAAATATGGACCTCGTCACGGGTTTAATGGTTGAGATTAAATTGCTAGTGCCCCCCCCCCCCCCCC
>QRFB01002641.1:0-15625 GCA_008931105.1 Oenanthe javanica | reverse complement strand
AATCCTCGAGACTCGAATATAAATAAACAATTAATCCTCGAGACTCACATATAAATAAATAATTAATCCTCGAAACTTGAATATAAATAAATAATTAATCGTCGAGACAAAAAAGAATAAAACTAACAATTATATTTCATACCTTAAAACTTATAACGTCTACCATCGATGACGTTGTCAAATTAAACAATTAAACATAACATCAAACATTTTTTTAAATATTTTTAGACTTGAAACGGATCACTAAAAAGTCATAAAATATTTAATCCGGGTTTGTAAAGAAATTTAAAATTTAAAACTATTTTTATAACCTCCGGATTATTTTCCTGATCATAGAGATATTTATTTCGTTTAAAACGGATAAACAGATCAATTAATATTTAATTAATAAGAATAAAATAATTAATAATTAAATCAATTGATTATTCAAATTAATTAATTATTAATCATTTTTAAATAAACTATTTTTCAAAATAATTAACTACTTAATATTTTTAATCAAATAATAATTGAAACTTAAAATAANATATATATATATATATATTTTATTATTTTTAAAAACTAAAAAAAACAATAACTTTCTAAAATATTTAAATATTTCGAATATTCAAAAATATAACAATACTAAATTTTGAATATTCAAATAATTTACTCAAAATAAAATTTTCACCCGAATAAAAATAGCGACTCGAGATACTGACCCTGTCAGTAAAATAATATAAAATATTTTAAACCGAACTCAGCCCCACTGAACCAAAAATAATTATTAAAAAAATAATAAAAATATGGAAATGCATCCAACTAGAATAAAATATAAAAAATTTATTCCTCCTCTTTTGAGAAAAATCAATAAAATATTTAAATAATAAAAAATAAATTTTAGAAAATATCTGGGTTGTTACACTTTAGTTAACCATACTCATTATAGTACCAACAAGGATGATGATGAATGTCCATCAAAATAACTCAACCCATCTTAATAGATTTATCATTGTTAGGAGGCTATGGTTTAAGAAGCATAAATATGCCAAATAAATAGTAATCTTTTATATTGTAAGCAACCTTGCATAAGACAGTTTATCCACATCATAATTAATCCAGTTAACAAGAAGAACAATTTCCATCAAGAGGCCACTATTAGTAAGATAAAACATCTCATGTGTAACACTGCTAAGCACATGATGTAAAACATGAGAACTTGATGCACATTCAAAGCCATCTAATTTTGGCACACCAATCTTGATAACATAATTAAGAACAAAATCTTTAGACCAAGCATAATTTAATAAAACAGAACCAATTGAAGTCATCTGAACAGTCACAAATCATTCACAACGGAACCAGATTCGTTGTGTAAATCTAAGTCAATGTATTGAAAAGTAAAATGAGTGGATAAAACCTTTCCTTTAGAGACACTTTCTTCTTTCTGCTCTTGAATAACTATATTTGATTTGTCGAAGTTTTCAACATTTCATCCGAAAATAAATCCTAAAACTTCATTTGTAACATTGCTAGGAACCTAATTAAATGCTTGAATATCCTGAGAGATAAAGCACATTCAAAGCCATCTAATTTTGATACACCCATCTTGGCAACATGATTAGGATCAACATCTTTTGACCAAAAAGAGTTTGACAAAACAGAACCCATTGAATTCATTTCAACAAACACAAAACTAACAGAATCATTCACAGTATCACCAGACTCATTGTGTAAATCAAAGTCACTATATTTAAGAGTAAAATGAAAGAATAAAACCTTGTTAACATTTTTTTAGAGTCACTTTGTTCTCACTACTCTTGAATAATTATACTTGATTTGCCCAAATTTTTAATGGTTCGTATGGAAATAAGCCCTAAACCTTCATATTGTGGTCTCCATCCATGTCCATTAGCCATCAATAAATGAGAATTAGTGGAAGTTGACTTATGGGAAGAAGTCATGTGTAGGAATTCACGGTAATTGATAGACAAATTTCATGTCTCATTCTCCTCTCAAATCCACTAGACTTTAATATAATGGATGTTGATTTGTGGAAAGATTTCATGTGAGTAAACATTGTTGGGGAAGATTCTTCAGATTTGAAAAGTGGGTTACCGAAATCATTTAAAAGAACTTCAAACTTGAAACATAATTGATCTTCATAAGGAATAAAACTAGTGTGGAATGGAAGGGATTCATGGAAAAGAGTGAATAGAAGAATGAGATTTAAAGAAAATAGAAGAAACTATATTAAGGTTTGGGAAAGGGGAAGACGACTCACATCACGTAGTATTTGGTATTGTTGACAGAAATTGTTATTGTTGACAGAAATTGTTCTTGAAAAAGATTACATACAATTGTGCTACTACATTTGTTTATGTATCATAAGTGATTACATATTTCTAATCAACAATATTGTTCTAAACTAGAAATATGTTACTCTTGACTTTTTGAGAAAGCACCGCTTCTGTCTTCTAAGAGACTTCACAGTCAATACAACTTTAATTGTCTTCCAAGTAGTCTTCAATTTGCAAAGATTGATGTCACCATGTCCTTTTTGCATTGATAAATCACTATCAGTTGATATTTAGTTGTTAAGCTTATCAACTGATATTATTTTGTATCAATTGATTGATATTCACATCCATCAATCGATATGTTAATTTATCAATTGATAATTATTTATCAATCGATTGATCTTCACATCCATTGATTAGTTTTCATATCCAACGAATCTTCTTTCTTCATATCCATTGAGGTCTCGTTTGGTTTAATGATACCCAACACCGTAATTGCCACTGCCTTGGAACTTATATCATTACTGTGTTTACTTGTGCAATTTTAAAGTAACTCACACTTCCCAGGTATTTGCAGTTATGGTAAAACATATTAACCCACTTACCTAGGTCATGTGTTGTCACTCTAGATTACATAACTCTGTATTGTTTTTGATTAAATAATACAATTATAGTTGTTTATTATTTTTTATTAAATAATATAATATTATGTATTAACTTATATTGATTACTAAAATTATCTAATATATATTAAAATTTAAATAAAAAATATTAAATCTAAATTAAGAGTGATACAAAGTGATCATGAAATTTAAAAAAAAAATAAAATTCATAAATTAAGTTTGTTATTAAAATGTTAAAATATGTATGCCAGCTATTATTTAAAATTACTCAATACATAAACACACATACATATATTTATACATGTTATAACACACACACACACACACATATGTATAACATTTATTGAAATATATTATTTAATTCTATTTGTATTTTTTTATTCTAAATATAGTAATATTATATTAATATATTTACTCATCTTAATGATCATTTTAATTTTTTAAAATTTTAATATTTATTTTTTTAGGTTAAATGTTACATAGCAATTTAATATTGTATATTTTATAATTTTATTTTATTTATTTATATAAATAAATAAATTTTATTATTATACATGAACAATTCATTATGTTATCTCTAATTCATATTATTTATTTTTTTAATAATTTAAATTTTTTTAATTTTTTAAAAATTATTAACTTGATCAATTTGTACTGATTTTCGATCGCTTGAACTAATTAATACATGTCTCATTCATTATTTTTTCCAATTGTTTAAGAAACCAAACTTTAAACAGATTGAATTAGGATTTGTCCGTCTAGTGATTGATTAAATTAATTGCTAATTTTTAAATGCGACTTATGCATTATATATACTTTAAGTTTTATATACTTGAAAGTGTTTGAGTAATTCAACTAAAATAAATCTTACTCTAACTGCGCATGAGGTTTGTCTATAAGTATATATGTTGTTACTAGATTTACTTCTCAAATATCTTCATTTTCAATATTGGGTCGATTAAACAATCGATCAATTCCTTTCACTGTTCATATCCATAACCCCTCAATGATTAATTACTTCAACATTGAATGGGTGTATAACTGGTTTTAAAAAGATAAATTGGTATCCACAAGTGATCGTTTACAGATGCCAAGTGTAGAATTTGATCAATAATTATTTGTCTCGAAGTAATCGTTGAAAAGTTCATAAGTTCGGGATGCATTTAATTTCTCACCCTCAATAATGTTTATGAGTAGATCATCGAGTACTGTGAATGAATTAATACCCCTGATGATTTAGGCTGTTGTTTATGTCCTATAGACTACAATGAGTTTATTAGTAAAGGAGTTGAATACAAACTCAAAATTTTTACAAGTTTGAGTAGAACATATAATTATGTATATAAATTGAAAAACTTGAATAATTGAGAAACAAACAAGAATAATATTTAAAATAAGTGATGGTCTAGGTTAGATCCACACTAGAGATATTTTTATATTGCTCTTAAAAATCTTTGTATCCTTGATACAGTTGTTAACTTTTACAATGAGTTTCCGCTTGTTCTCATAACTTTTCTCTCGAAATAAGAATGAACAAGTAGAAAAGTAAATTTCTTAGTTCTATCTCTTATTGCTACTATGCTTGTTTATATATTATAAGTATTACAAGTTTCTAACCTATTAACAGATAAAACAAATAAATCTCAAACTAGAAATTTGTTGCACATGTTCATTTCTTTTGCATTGTGCAATTTAGGAAATCTTCTTGTCTTCTGATTTTTCTTGGGATGGCTTGTTTCTGCTTTCAAGAGACTTCACAGTTAGACAAGGTTCATTGTCTCTCAAACCGAAATATCCATCGATCTCTCTTCTATCCATTAAGAGGTCTTCATATCGCTGTAACTATTGATTCTTTATCAATTAATCATCATTTACTTGTGTAAATTTTTGTCTTCACATATCTAGACTTTAACAGCCTATTCCTCACAAGTCACATATGTTGATGGACAATTATCAATCGAAACATTGATATTAGTTGACTCAATTTGAGATATCCAACGACCACTTAAAACATCAATGTATAAAACTCCAACTACTTGTTACAAGTATAAAATACTTATCCTATTTATAAGTTGATTAACAATATCAATTGATAATAGGTTTCCTATTCAGTGGATATTTATAGAAGACATATNATATCCAACGACCACTTAAAACATCAATGTATAAAACTCCAACTACTTGTTACAAGTATAAAATACTTATCCTATTTATAAGTTGATTAACAATATCAATTGATAATAAGTTTCCTATTCAATGGATATTTATAGAACACGTTGATCAGTTATAAAAAAACTGTTGTACTATGAAAAAATCATATGACAATTTGATAATATTTTTAATTTGTGCATATTTTAAGATAATATAAAAAATATAATAATTTTGAAAAAAAATTGATAGTAAAATATGTAGTTACTTCCGACAAAAGTCGAAAAACAGATTTTTTCAATAGGAGATTGGAGTTGCTTTTTTTGAAAGTATCTTTTACACTAAAATCACTTTTTCACAAAATTATTTTTAAATTTTGTCAGATATTTTTGTATCTATTTTTATACTTTTGTTAGATACATTAACAATATAAAATGATATCGATCTTATTATCCTAAAAAAAAAGAAGGTCACTTTGTTTGGGCTAAAAAAATTTGTAGTCGTTCATTGACATTTCAATGATCAATTGATAATATTTTTGAGGAGGAGATGTTCATAGTTAGAATGTGGTTGAGTATTTAATTAAAAAAAATTATGTTTTATTTAGTATTCAAAATTTTGTGAACTTGACCTTCCAAATTGTTGTGTTGCCTTTTCAAATAATAGCCGTAAAACTTATACTCCCTCCGTCCCACCCAATTATTATCCTTTCGGAGAGAATGTCCGGCGNTATAAATTTTGAATGACATAAAAAATATTGTACAATATGATTTTCTAATAAATATGAGCATAATTTATCCGGATGAAAATTAATATTTTTATGCATGACCACATAAAGAATTATAAGCTAGCTAGTGTAAAATATTAGCACTTTATATTGAGTTTGGTGAGCAAATTATGAATTTTAGGACATTGAACTCCAACGAAAAACATTCTAGGGTACCGCGAAATGTTTATAATTTCAGCATATTGTTCTTCATTTTTTTTGCTATAATGTTTCTGTTTTTTTACACCCCGTGCTGTTGTTGTGCATATTTTCATGCTGCTACTTCTTTTCGGCTGTGCTTTTTTTGTCAGTAATCATGTTGTTTCATGCTGTATTTATTTCAATCCTCGAGCAACATCAATTTAATTTATTTATGTGCTTCACAATTCACAGGCCTTTGTATGTAGATAAGCTAATTAGAGCAAGTCCAGAAGTTTTTTACATGTGAGTCAGAATCGAACCCAGAACCTAGGATAACAGAATATAAACCGTCAACCGCTTGAGTTGTTCTATCATGTTCATGATGTCCTAAATATAATATAAGTAATACAACAAAAAATGTTACTCCAACAACTCCTTAGTTCATCCCTAAAATGTTAAGATATCCATCTTCTCCCATAATTTTAAGAATGCCCTAAACATTTCTTAATTGATTTTTAATAATAAAAAATCACTTTCACTCTTTCCCATTTTGTTTTTCATTTACCTCCCCTTTTACAATTCAAATATGTTAATATTTTAATAATAAGGAAGGAAGATAATGAATATTGTTAGAGTGCACATACAAAACTAATTTCCTAAACTGATATAATATTTTATAAGTTCGTTCCTGCAGCTTTGTGCATGCTCTGAGTGCTAAACTTGCATGCTCCTTGACATAATAATTATACTAGTACCACTTCTTGGAGATGGCATATTCTGATTTTGGAGAACAGATTGGTGAATTAAGTCACCATATTTTCTGGGCCAGCTCGTGTCACCTGATCCTTTGTCTTTTTTTATTTATATTTCTTTCGTGGCAGCCCCTGCTTTTCTTCTTCTTTTTTGCGTTCCCAATAGCAACATCCACGTAATCTTTTATCGATCCATGTTCTGGACACATCAAAAGTATATAAATGTATATCTTTTTTCATAACTAAATATTTATTTCTCATAAATAACTTTAACTAAACACCCTCTATATAAATATATATATTTTATGTATTTAAAGAATTTTAGGTATATAAATAAACAGTAAAAAAGGTTTAGGTATATAAAAAAATTTATTTTAAAAACTTTTATTCTAAATAAATATTTAAATATTTAATATTCATTTAAAAAATAAAATTTAAATATAATTTACGAAATCAATTATATTTGATATATTTTAAAATAAATGCAAAACGTAATCCGAATCCACATCGTTTGAGATTTCTTAAACTTAAAATAAGTTACTTATTTCATATATTTTTTTTACGTATTTTCATTTTTTTTAAAGATAAATATTTTTTTTAGAATTTTAAAACCAAATATTATTTTCAAAATAAAAAATAATTTACTTATTTTCAGAAAAAGTACATACATACCTATCTACTTTTCCAGAAAAAAAGAATTTATTTCCAGAATTTATGGGGAGCGAAACACACCTGTATATCGCATAAAATATACCCCATATAGGTATAGACGTACACGTGTACACGTCAACGTAACACGTGTTAGACTAATAGCAAAGCTTTGACTTGAAGACCAGTGCGCAGCATGAGGTGGCGAGAAGCACCGCACGGCATCTGTAAAAATGCGGCAGAGACGAATAAAAAATGACGGAAAGTAAAACAAGGCGTGGGGTCCACTGAGTGCTGTTATGGTTCGGCTGCTTTCCCCTACCTCTAGAAGGTACATGTATGTTGCTAGTTCTGCCACAAACAGATTGCATACACACAAGATAAATGTTACGCGGTTTTCTCGGCCTTGGTAGCTTCGCATGCTAAACAACACAACCCTATAAATACACATTCATGATACACACATCTTAACATAACCACTCTAAACATTTGTTCAGTATCACAATATACATTCTCACATATTTGTTGGTAACTAAAATATTTGCATACTAAGGATGGACAAGAATGATCAAAATCAGGCACAAGGTTTGTGTTTTTCCTAGTACTCCTCTGTTAAATTTTCGGCATAATATTTTTGTTTGTAAATCGAGGGTTCGAGTCTCAGTGGAGTCAGGATGCGTGTTTATTTAAATTTTGTTTCGCTAATTAATTGATTTAAAATATAACTCATCGAATTGCATGTATTAATTTTGCAGCAGGAGCAAAATTCCCGTATTCAGCTCCGGCACCAGCAGGTTACCCGACAAAAGAAGGCGCCGCACTTCCGGTGTCTTCGGGGCCAGTAGAAATTCAAACAAGAGGCGATGGATTTTGGAAAGGCTGTTGTGCTGCTTTGTGCTGTTGTTGCGTGTTAGACGCATGCTTTTGATGCGTTATAGAGGGTGTGTGTATTTCATTTCTATGTCACAGGACTTTATTTTTTTATTTTTTTATATGTATTCATATAGCTCGATCAGCAGGCTTTAGCTTCTTAGTCGTTTTAGAGTTTAAAATAAAGAAGAAAGCTGGGGAGATTGGTTTTTTAATCTCTCTTGCTTCCTTGTTTGTATTACAGTATTAGTAGCTTGGATTTATATTTTATTGATTGTTTTACAAATAGATTCGACTTATTTGTGTATGGTTTTACTTATCATCGAGTTATTTTGTTGGTGACATTTCTCTTCGAGTTTAGTACCTTACTGAAACCAAAATCAAAAAATTCGAAATAACTTGGTCTACAATCTACATCGATTCTGAATTGATAGTTAACTTGAGTGACTTGACGTATAATTAGCGGTAGTAGATGCAGAAATCAAACACATTACAATTTCCCTCTTCTTGCCTGTTCTGTTTTGGACAACAGTCTCATAAGCTGATAGATGAACATGCATGTCCTAATAATTCTCCTCTATTTCGTTGTCGGGCCATTGTTTTGATGCAAAATTATGATGGAACAATGGTCGTCATAGTTTTGAGGCTGTGAACAGACCCGGTCCTGAGGGTCCTGAGGGAGTTTGGATGGCCAACGGCCAGGGCCCAAAAAAATTAGAAGGGCCCCAATTTTTTTAGATTTTAGTATAATAGTGAAATTTTATTTTATTTCTTGAAATCAGGGGGGAAATTAATATAAAAAATAAAATAGAAATCGTTGCACATTAGTTAGCGGTCTTTGCTCTCAATCTGTATCAAAATTGAATCACTCAAACTTTTTTTTTTCTTTTTAAGATCATCTCTTTTTATTATCAAAATTATCTCCATCATTAAACATATCAGAAGTTTAAATATTTTTCATCAAAATTACTTGAGATTAAAGTTAAAAAACCCTAAGTGAGGTCATGAATGTCACAAGAACGGTTGCAATTCTATCAATCGAGAAGGAGTTTCTAAAATATATTGATACTGATGTTATTATCAAAGATTTTATATCTTGCAAAAATTTTGTATCTCGAACAACTCGTAAAGGCCATTTTTTATGAATTGTTAGATTATGTATTAAAGTTTAGAATATAAATTGATTTTACCATTTTTTATTTTAATAAAATAATAAATTATTTTAATAAAATTATTATAATCTTTTTTGAAAGGGCCCCGGTTTATTATTTTGCCTAGGGCCCCAAAAAGATGCGGATCGGGCCTTGTGAAGGCTAATGAACTTGAATAGAAAGTTGGACTACATGCAGTGTACTCCAAAAAAATTAACCTTGGCACCTTGCAATAATTTAGTTGTTAGGTGTTAGATTGAATCAACCAAAGAATTTTCTTCTTTGGTTACAACTTGCAAATTGATTTCAACCAGGTGGTGCTGCTGGTATGGTAAAGCATTAATATCCAGCCAGTACTATCTGCTTGCTAAAGGTCATAATTGATTATACTTTTCGTTGGTCGTTATCTATCATCATGCTTTATGGATGGTGTTGGATATTTATCCGTAAATGTTACTCGCATTGTTTACGAGTGTTCTGATGTTGTTCTAGCATTTTACGCTGTCAAAATATATGAGTACAGATGTACTTTTCAATCATTCCATTGAATTTAAACTATCGATCTATAGAGCTGTCTGCAGCTTGCGAGCGCTGAAAATTGAAATCATTTGTAACTTTACCATACCAGCAGCGCCACCCGGTGTACTCGGATTATATGGAACAATGCATAATTTTACAGAACGCGAAAAGTTGTAGTAGGATTTGTAGTTGTTAAATTCTAGAAGATAAGAAACTTGCAAATGTAAGGGTAAATTTAATGGTGTGCTATATTTTGTTATATATGTATATTATAGAAGAAAAACTAAAATTCACAGTTCCAAGAGTGTGTTAAACATTGTGCTAAAATAGTATAATGATGTAATTTGTTATATATATAGAATAAAAAAATAGATGGAGTTATAATTGGCACCTCATAAAAAAATGAAAAAATGAAGAGAAATGAATAAATGAGGAATATAAATTTTCTACTTAATATATTTTATACCACTTTTATCAATTTTATCAATTTGAAACAAGATTTAGAATAATGCATTGAAGACATTGTATTATTTTAGTACAAAAAATTATTTTTTAATGCTAAATTATAGCAATAACTCCATCTATTTTAACACAACTATTAAACATGCTTTAACAGCTTTTTCACTTTGCTAAATATTAAGCAAATGTTCACGCCTTTTCTCTCATTTGTGTGTGAAGGAGAATATTATACTGAAGAGCAGAAGACACGTAAATCATATCTTATTTTAAACCTCGCAGAAAATTAATAGGATTGACAGAGTTTGTCAAAAAATAATACAGATGCTGAAGTTTTCATGTTGTTTAGTTAGTCTATGGACAGAGGCACATGATACATGAACTGTGGCTACATTCTAGTGGTCATACATTAAAATATAAAATAAAATATACTGTATCAAATTCGATAGCTTGACTTTGCTACACGAAAGACTCCCAAGGACTAGGCAACTTTGTCCGGATGTTATGGCTAAATACCTAAACTACTATCAATAATTATGCCAATAATTGCATCTTAATGGGCGATTGTGTTTTTTTTTAATAAAATATGCTTTCCATTAAAACATCGAAACATCGGATAATATTGTCTCCAACAAAAATAAAGGAGTAGCGAATTTATATCGAAACTATTAAATTCACAAAGGTAATCTAGCCAAACTATAAACTACATTGTTTGCTGCTTTCTAACGTAAACAACGGAGACCCCAACCCTATTCTCAAGAATGCAATTGCAATACTTGATTAAATCTCCCATCTCCATATAGTTAAGACCAACTTTGTTGATTGTATTTACATTAAACATGGATTCGCTCTCAATTGTGATTGCATTGTGTTATTTATGTTTTGTAAAAATTAACTACATATGAAAATTTATATTGGCTTACAATTTATTATAATTTTCTTGTTATTCTTTCAATAATTGTTTTCATTGTATATAATATATTAAATATTATATTTTTAGTCATATTAATAAGAGTATACTATGAATTGATTTAAATAATTTATAGTAATTTTAATATATTTGAAGGATTATAATATTAATAATATATTATAATTCTAATAGAGTTTTTAACAAACTAATAGTAAATTACAAGATTTTAATTCGTTCCAATATAATTACTAATTTATAAATTTATTATTGAATTGGGTAGGATATTAATTAATATTAGTATAAATAATATAATTTTATAAATATAATTTTATATAATTAACAAAAGTCAAGTCATGTTTGTGTTTGTAGAATTTATTAAATATTTATAATTTTTTATTGTGAAGATAATTATAAGATCTAAATTATTGTAATCTATTTGTTAGATGCAATGTTATTAATATTTATTTCATTTATTTGTTTGTTTGTTTTTATCATGTAAATTCAAGAGTGATATATATAATTATAAAAATGATCCTTGGCATCGTAATTTCAATTATTCTATTTATGTCTGCATTCATTCAGTACTATATATTTATTATTGTTAAATTATACGGTTAAAAGTTTAATAATTATTCGGAAAATTGAAATAAAATAAAATATAAAATTATACATTTGACAAAATTTAAATATTTTTATACCATTATAATTAATAATATAAAATTTTAATGTAATTTTAATATGTTATCAATGAAATTTGAACATTAAATATTTAATAATAATTTACACATTAAAATAATTTATATATTTTAAAATATTTAAGTGTTTTTACTTTTTTATGATTAACCGATATCATATTGATTTATAATAATATAGCATGGATTTACTTACTTTATTACTTTGTCTCTATAACTTTTTATAACAAAAAAAGAAAAGAACAGCTTGTGCTCACTCATTCACGGGTAAAATGTATTATAATTATTTTTGATAATAAAAGTTTTAATATATTGAAAAAGTAATTATTTTTGATATTAAAATTTTTAAAACACACTATTTTGTTAGCATTGAATGATGGCACAACAAATGTCAGGTTCGTGTTATAATTATTACTTTATTATTAGTATAATACAGGGAGGTTACATCAGTCTACCGGCTTTCAACGTCAAAGTCATTACGAACATGATTATAAGAGTAGCTAATAACAAAATTTTATTAAAAACAATCAAGTTAATTATTAAATATTTTATTATTAAAATATACCGCTGATTGATTTTTAAAAAAAAATAAAAAATAACTTAATTAACTTGGTCTACTTAATCTTCGATAAAATCTGCTTTAGTTCTGACTCAAGAAGAGGCGAATAAAATTGTTTTTTCTTAACATTTTCAAAACAAAAGTTTGACCATAAAATATGGAGAATGCATTAGTTGAAAAATATAATATTTTAAATTTCTTATCGTAATCGAATAATACTGTTACAATATATTTTATTTTAACATACTATATATCATAAATATATATTATGCAAAATTTTAAAATACATATTGGTATGAATATATGTATCGGATATGACTTTACTATTAGTTAGTTAATTTACAAACCAACTTATTACATTGTAACATTGCAACATAAGTAAACAAATCATAAATCGCGTCTTAATCTAAATGGCGAAGTGTCAAAATATATTAAAATTAAATAATAATATTATAATAAATTATAATACCTCAATTCCTCAATTTTTTAATACCGTTATAAAAATTGTATTAAATATAATAAATGATTGAGATGAGTTTGTAATTCATATTTTTTTTATAAAGTTTGTATGATAGGAATGGTTTGTATTTAAAAAAAAACATATATATGTACTCTATTCACACTTTTTAATTTTAAAAAAATATTTTTTTCTTAACACTGATAAACAAATAAATCAAAATAAATTAGTATAGAGGGAACATGAAGTAGAATATACTTTTCCCCGATAAGAACTAAGAAGGCTACAAATTGTAATAATAAGAAAAGTATATTCGCATCATTATAACATTATCAATGTATGAACCAGGTGAATAGGTGAGTGTGTAAATATTCATGATAATACTAATATACATACAACCTTCTGTATGTATATATTGTAAAAAAAATGGAAGTGATTGAGTTTTGAGTCAATGAAACAGATTCAGTATCTCTAGAACATGAATTACATTCGAAGACATTTTCAAATGTTTGGAAGTTAAATATTTGAGTAGAAATTAGAAGAATTAATTAAGTTACAAGTTTAATTAATTGAATCCTCCGATATGTGTGTTTGATAAGGGTGAAAAAACTAATTTTAAAAAAGTTAGAATTTTTTGTATTATAATTTTGTCATTTGTCTAATTTAAATACAAATAATTTATTACTAAATATTTTTTTTATGAAACAGAACTCAATCTCTTAATTAAAACAGTTAATTTAATCCGTGGTTCGATATATCAAGAAAAGTTACATTTATACCGAAGCTCGTATTTTTAGCTCTGTAAAACTCTCTCCTGTCTTATTTATACGTAGACGGTAGATCTTCCCCCGCCGTCCTCTCACATTCATTTGATTATATATAGTGTAATGTATGTATAATATGTATAAAATGACAAAGGGAGGGGAAAAAACTTAAGCTTTTATTGTTTCTTTGGAATCTTGCCTTAATTATCACCTTTGGGTTGTCTTGTGTCGTCCTCTTCATTATTATTAGTGTGTGTTCTTTTCTATTCTCCATCACCCCACCTTGCCATTTTCCTGTGTCTTGTGTGGGTTTCTGAGAGAGAGAGACATATATATTGGGAGAGACTCAGAGAGAGAGAGAAAGGAGAGAGAGAGACAGAGAGACAGAGAGAGAGGAGAGAGACATATATATTGGGAGAGACAGAGAGAGAGAGGAGAGAGAGATAGAGAGAGAGAGGAGGGAGAGAGAGATCTGGATCTTTAGTTTTTTTGTTAATAGTCTTGCTTCTTCACTTTAAGAGGTGGGGTTAGAGTGAAGAAGATAAGAAAGTGGAAAAAAGGTTAAGAAATGGAGGGGGAGAAGAAGCCTGCTGTATCTGATGTGGGAGCATGGGCTATGAACATTTTTAGTTCTGTTGGAATTATTATGGCTAACAAGCAACTCATGTCTTCTGGTGGTTATGGTTTCACTTTTGGTTAGTTTCTATGATTCATTTTGTACAATTTAACTTTATGTTTGATTTTATTTTTTGTTCCGGATTCGCATTAGTTCTGATTTGATTGATTGTGTAAATTGAGTTGTTGTTAGCCTCGTTATGTAGTTGTTATAGTTATCTTAGTTTGGACTACTAGTGTGTAACTGATACTGGTATGGTATATTCATTTCAAGTGGTCGTATGTGAATGATTACAATCACGTACTGGTTTGTACTTCTTGCGCGTTGGTGTTCCTATCTGAGCATCTTTTGCGAATATAAATGGGTCATATTGTGTTTTGTAATGAAGTGCGGTGCTGGTATGCTTCACTAATGATCATTTTTTTTTGTTTACTCCGACTGTTGCATCAACTTGGAGACTAAGATCTGATGCTTTTCTGCTCACCTCGCTAGCATGATCCATATCTACTTGAGTGAATATGGGGTCCTAAATTAAAATAGAGGATGGTTTTGAAATTTTGGCAAGTTGATTGCAATTATGATCCGGATCTGCTTTATTGATGAAAGTGTTAGAGGATTTCATCTTAAGCATTATTATTTTCTGTTTGCTTATATTGGTTGGTTTCTGCTGTACTGTGCACCGACTTGTATATGTAGCAGAAGTGTCGAATCTCAGTTCATAATATTTTGTTTTAAAGGAGGCAAGAAGTTATGCTAAATTTTCAAATATATGTTCCCCTTCCATATGCATTGAACTTCAAGTACGAGTCATCATCAGAATTTAACTTTCTATTGTACAATTTTATCCTTCAAGGGGAATATGTGGTATGTAGATCACCCAGAAGTTGAACAAATGTAACATCTAAGGCTGCATTTTTGGTTGGTTTGCACCATTAGCTTGTGATGATTTGAGATGAATTTTATGGTTAGTTGTTTATTTGATTGTATTCTATTCTCTTATTCTAGACATCATCAGGCAGGCTTTTTACTAGTGAGATGTGTTAAATAATGTGAGAGTCCATGCTAAACCTTGACCCTGTTGAGACGAATTCTGTGGAGAGTATCAGGAGATGTCTCATCTTTACAGAAATTTTACATTACTGCATTGCATTATTTTCTCATATGCTAAACTTTTATCAGTTTCTATGTTCTCTCTTATATCTGTTGTAGGAGTTTTTGATCCAAGGATTCTAATTAATCTGACTTGTTGTTTCTTTAATTCTACTTTTTTTTTT
>QRFB01002640.1:42499-54264 GCA_008931105.1 Oenanthe javanica | reverse complement strand
CAAACTCGTTCGTTTTCATATCATAAAACGCAGCATCATGATTCGATTGTCCCAACAACAACAATATTGTAAATTGCACATCTGCCAAACACATATGGGAGACAATAGAAATTTTGTGTGAGGGAACTGAGGAAGTAAGAGAGAATCAAAGGCAGCTCCTTGTTTCTCAATATGAAACATTCATGTCAAAACCAAATGAGCGCATAACTGAAGTATTTGAGAGGTTCAATAAACTGATCAATGATCTTCAACTTCATGGGAAATATTATGAAACAAAGGAGAAAAATATGAAGTTTCTATTAACTCTCTCAGAGCACCTGGAGCATAAAATTTTTGCAATAATAGAAGGAAGAGATTTTACAAAGCTTTCACTTGAGACACTGTATGGAATCCTAAAGACCTATGAACTTGAGTTCTATAAGAAGAAGGCCATACTAGCAAATAGAGGAAAAATGGCAAATGTCTCAAATGCCCTGGTTGCTAAGGAATCATCAACAATTGAAAAGACTGGTACAAGCAGGAAGTTGAAATCTGAGGTGTTTGAAGATCAGGAACAGGAAGACAAGGACTCTGTCAAGAGTGAGTCAGAAGAAGATGACTTCTACACCATTGAAGAACTTGAAGGCATGGATAACAAAGCAATGGCCTTCATGGCAAAGAAGTTTGGAAATTTGAGATTCAAAAGAAATAAAAATTTTAAACCAATACCAAACTTCAAGTCTTCAAGCAAAGGAAAGAATCCAGCAGGAAACTCCAACAATGGAGGATACAAAACTGGAACAGTTGATAGATCCAAGATAAGATGCTATAATTATAATGATCTTGGACATTTTGCAACAGAATGCAGAAAGCCTAAGTCAGTCAAGAAGGATAAGGACTACTTGGAGTTGGAAGCCAAGTATGAAACTCTGCTCAAAAAGCAGACATGAAAAGCTTATATTGTTGAAGGAAAATGTTGGGATGATACAGATGAAGATGAGGAAGAAGAATATGGGAATCTGGCACTCATGGCCAACTCAGACAATGGATCTTCATCGTCAAATTCTCAAGTACCCTCACTAATCTCTCTTGACATGTCAAATTCACAATATAAGAAAACTGTGAAAGATTTAAGCATTGAAATGTTTAATATTCACACTAGTATGACTGCTGCTTATAAGGAGATTGTTAGGTTAGTGAAAGCCAATGATGAACTGTCTGCTAGGAATGAAACTCTGGAATTATCTGTGATAACTCTGGAAAACTTGAAACAGGAAAATGAGTATTTAAAAAACAAGGTTGTTTGTTCTGAACAAATTAAAAAATTTCTTAAAGAACAAATTTCTGAAAATGAGTTAAAAATCAAATCTTATCAAAACTCAGTTACTGTTGTTCAAGAATTCCATGAGAGGAATAAGGAAAATTCTAGGATTGGAGTTGGCTTTGATTATGAGAATCTCAAGAAGAAGAAATATGTTTCATCAAAAGGCAAGAAAGTTGAAATCCTTGGAAATCCTCACATTTTGAAAAATGTCAAGGAACCAATTTTTAAGAAAGCAACTATGGATTTTGATGAAGCTAGTATGGTCATCAAACAACAGTTGGATGATGAGGATAAGGAAGTAACTGAAAGAAGTGTGCCTTCTGTTGAAAAAGAAGAACCCACAATCAAAACCAAGTCCATTCCTGTTCAAACTGAAACAAAACAGAATTCTCAGAAAAATGACACCATGCATGCTAAAAAGAAAAAGGCAAACAGAAATGGAAAAATAGGCATCAACAAACACAACAATTATGCACCTGTTCATAATGTACCTAGGAAGATTTGTAAAAATTGTGGTTCAACAAATCTTCTTACTCATACGTGCAAGAAACCTGTTGTTAAAAATGATATGAATTTGCCTGTGGATATGTAAAATCTTTGATGCATGATGATCATAATTTTTTTGACCAATTTGATTGTATGCCATGTAACATGAATATCATGAATACCTGCTTTAGGTTCAGGAAACAGTTTGTTGATGGATGCATGAGTCAGAATCTGAACACAAACACTAGGCCTAAATCTGCAAGTCCTGTAAAGCATAGAAAGCATTCCATATCAGCTAAGCATGCTTTTAGTTCTGAGAGTACTAATCAAGCTAAAAATCAGAATAGTAAAGATAAGAACAAGCATGTGCAGGCAACTACAAATGCTAGAATCAGGAATGACATTCATGTAACTAAGCATAAAGGACCCAACCTTGTTTGGGTACCAAAGAAAACTTGATTTGTGGGTATTTGCAGGGCACAGGTAAGAAGAAGGTCATGTGGATTCTGGAAAGTGGTTGTTCAAGGCATATGACTGGTGATAAAGCCCTGCTGTCACAATTCAAAGAAGAGGTTGGCCCATTGGTAACCTTTGGAGACAACAGCACTGGTTTTACCATGGGATATGGCAAATTAATTCATGGAAATGTTGTCATTGAAGATGTAGCCCTGGTCAGTGGTTTGAAGCACAATCTTCTCAGCATCACTCAATTCTACAACAAAGATCTAAAAGTGGAGTTTGAAAAGGACTTGTGTCTCATATCACACAGGAAGACCAAAGAAATTGCCCTGCAAGGAGTGAGGAAAGGAAGCCTGTTTGTAACAGATTTAGACTCTGCAAACAAAGAGAAAATTTGTTGTTTCTACACCAAGGCCTCAGAAAATGAAAGTATGCTTTGGCACAAGAGGTTATCTCACTTAAATCTCAAAAACATTAATTCCTTATTCAAAAGGGAATTAGTGAAGGACCTGCCCACACTTGAATTCTGCATAGAATGATTATGTGAGGCATGCTAAAAAGGGAAAATGAAGAGATCAAGTCACAAGAGTAAGGAATTCACCTCAATCACCAAACCACTGCAATTAATTCATATGGACCTGTTTGAACCAGTAAATGTGATGTCCATGTCCAAGAAAAGATTTGCTCTAGTCATGGTTGATGACTTTTCAAAGTACACTTGGGTGGAATTCTTGCACTCAAAAGATGAAGCTCCTGAGATCATCATTGAAAATTTGAAAAGATTGGATAAAGGCCCTACACCAGTAGTTGCCATAAGGAGTGATAATGGTACATAATTCAAAAATTCTATACTCAATGAATTCTGCAAAGAAAAGGGGATCACTCACCAATTCTCAGCCCCAAAAACTCAACAAAATGGAGTGGTTGAGAGAAAGAACATGACTCTCATTGAACCATATTAGCATAAGCAAATCTACCAACTAGTTTTTGGGCTGAAGCTGTTAGAACTGCATGCTATACTCAAAACAGAACATTCATCACAAAACCAGTTGGAAAGATTCCTTATCACATCATGACAAATAGAAGACCATCTGTAAAGTACCTGCATGTGTTTGGAACCAAGTGCTTTGTTCTAAAAGATGATGTCAACAACCTTGGGAAGTTTGAGGCCAAGANGGGAAGTTTGAAGCCAAGGCTTATGAAGGAATTTTTGTGGGATACTCTTTGGACAAAACTGTCTATAGAGTATATGTGATTGATCAACAGAAGATTATGGAAAGCACAAATGTGACATTTGATGATTTCAAATTCCCTGCTATGAATTTGGAAGGTGAGAACTGTGACACACTGAGATTTGAAAATGAAATAGAGCCTGAAACTTTTGCAACTGAAAATGCTATCAATACTCATGAAGAGTCACATGTAGACATCTCACATGGAACTAATGTGGAAAGAGAGAATGAAGATTTCAGTCATATTCAACTTGAGAATTCTCCACACAACCCTGGCACTTACTCAGGGGGAGATTCTCAAGGATCTGCAATAAATGGCAATCCCTTCAATCAGGAGGAAACATGGTCAAATGATAGAGATGGAGCTCATCAAACTAAATGGAATAGAGCACACACAACTAATCAAATCATTGGAAATCCTGATGAAGGTGTGAGGACAAGAAGAGCAACTATGAATGAGTGCCTCTTTGCTTANTTTGCTTGCTTTCTGTCTCAAAATGAACCAAAAAGGATTGAAGAAGCCATGTTGGATCCAGACTGGATAATTGCCATGCAAGAGGAATTGAATCAATTTGTGAGAAATAATGTTCGGGATTTAGTGCCACCTCCAAAGGACAGGTCGGTAATTGGCACTAAGTGGGTCTATAGGAACAAAATGGATGAACATGGAATAGTTATAAGAAACAAAGCAAGGCTGGTTGCAAAAGGCTATTCCCAGGAAGAAGGCATTGACTATGATGAGACTTTTGCTCCTGTTGCAAGATTGGAAGCAATTAGAATTTTTCTAGCCTTTGCAGCACACTCAAATTTTAAGGTATATCAAATGGATGTGAAAAGTGCATTTCTCAATGGTGAATTAGAAGAGGAAGTTTATGTGCAACAACCTCCTGGCTTTGAAGATCCAAATTTTCCAGACTTTGTTTACAGACTCATTAAAGCATTGTATGGACTCAAACAAGCCCCTAGAGCATGGTATGACACCTTGTCAAAATTTCTTCTAGAAAATCATTTTACTAGAGGAACTATTGACAAAACTCTTTTCTACAAAAAGCATGGTGAGGATATCATACTTGTTCAAATCTATGTAGATGATATCATTTTTGGATCTACAAATGAAAAACTGTGTCAAAGGTTCTCTAAGCTAATGCAAGGTGAATATGAGATGAGCATGATGGGAGAGCTCAATTATTTTTTAGGCCTTCAAATAAGTCAAAGGGATGATGGCATTTTCATAAGTCAAACAAAGTACATCAATGACTTACTCAAAAGGTTTGACATGCAAGACTGTTCTACTGCCAAGACTCCAATGTCTACAGCTACAAAACTTGATGAAGATAAGAAAGGAAAAAGTGTAGACATGAAGACCTACAGAGGAATGATTGGATCTCTCCTTTATCTCACAGCTAGTAGACCTGACATAATGTTCTCTACATGCCTATGTGCAAGGTTCCAGGCAAACCCCAAAGAATCTCATCTCATTGCTGTCAAAAGAATTCTGAGGTATCTAAAAGGAACATCATTCATGGGGTTATGGTACCCTAAAGAAACAGGATTCAACTTAGTTGGATATTCAGATGCTGATTTTGCTGGGTGCAGAGTGGATAGAAAAAGTACCTCAGGAAGCTGTCAATTTCTTGGACAGAGATTGGTATCTTGGTTTAGCAAAAAGCAACAATCAGTTTCTACTTCCACAGCTGAGGCTGAATATATTGCTGCAGGAAGTTGTTGTGCTCAAGTGCTTTGGATCAGGAATCAACTAAGGGACTATGGACTAGTGTTAGAAGGAATTCCTATTATGTGTGACAACACTAGTGCCATCTCAATTGTAGCCAATCCAGTCAACCATTCCAAGACAAAGCATATTGATGTAAGGTACCATTTCATAAGGGAACATGCAGAAAATGGAGTAATTAAATTATTCTATGTTCCTACACAAAAACAGTTGGCTGATATATTTACTAAACCACTTGATGAAGCCACCTTCAACAGGTTGGTTAGTGAAATTGGAATGCTAAACTCTTCAAGTTAGGTGGCCAAATAAATATATCTTTTCAACTGTTACAACAATTGTTTCACAGACATGAACTCAAATGATTTATCTAAGTGAAACAAAACTGGTATATGTTTATAAATATGTCAGTTATATTGTTGTACATATTGTTAACAAATGTTTTTAAAACTATCTTGGAACTATTTTCTTGTTCTGAGAAAGCCTGAAAAGAATTATTATACTTGTGCATTATTAAATAACAAGTGTGATAATTAAAGATTCAGGAATATCAATCAGACACATTTCTTTTTTTTAAATGAATAAATGGATTTTATTTATCTAAGAAATAAAGTCTGTAAATTATTATTCTATTTTCTAAGTGAAAATGGAATAATCTGTCAAAAACTAGAGTTTGTGATTAAGGTGCCATCATTTTCTGACTTCTCGACTAGTTACTTATTTCTTTTGAGTTCTCGACTCATGATTTTGTGAGTTCTCGAATAGCTCATTTTTAGAGTTCTCAATCGAGTACTGTCAAGAGTTCTCGAATCATCAGAGTTCTCGACTATCTCAGTTCTCGAATCATGTATATATATTCTTGAGAGTTCTCGATCAAATTCTGACAGTTCTCTACTGAAACTAACTTTACTCTTCTCTGAGTTCTCGAACATACAAAATCGATTACAATTCTAGTCGAGTTGTCTAAGTATTATACATAGCACAGTAGAAATAACATTTCATTTCTACACTTAATTTCAAACTCAAAGAAACCCTCTCATTCTACAGCTACACTTGAACCCTTGCTATTCTACTCTCTAAAACCTTCGATTTCTTCGTTTCTCTCTTTCTATACACAACTCTATGGCATCTTCAAGCTCGAAACCTGCAACTGAAGTGTACGTAATTCCTGAAACCAACTTTCTCGCCATTGCAAGAGACGCAGATGCTAAGGCGCAGTACAAATGCTTCACTAGGTTTCTCATCGATTCCTATCTGAATGAAGCTCTGTTGGCAAACCCCACACTGTATCTCGACATTCTTGAGCAATTTTGGAAGACTGCTGACTGGGAAAATATAGCTTTGGAGGATGGTAGGTCAAAAGTGGTTGTAACCTGCAAAATCCAAGGAAAAGACATCAGTTTTGATGAAAATGATGTGAATACAAGCTTGAATATACCAACCGAAGAGTTTAATGAAGAACCTACTGAAGATGATCTTCTAGATTTTCTGGACTTCATTAGGTATGCTGATAATCTAAAGAGAGGAGTTGATGAGAAGTTCAAGCTGGGTAAATTAAACAAGAAGTACATGAGGAAGGAATGGTCATTCCTGTTTGATACCATCCTAAGAGTCTTCACCTGCAGAAAAACAGGGTTTGACCAGATAAGCCTCATTGCCTTGAAGCTGGCCTACTCATTAGCATACAACCAAAAGCTCAATGTTGGAAAGCTAGTTCTTGGGGAACTCATAACCAGGATTCCCAAGAGAGGTAATGAAATTTTCTTTCCTCGCTTTATTCAATTAATTCTCAATTATAAGAATGCTGGTTTAATTGAATTGCCTGGAATGAACAAACAAAGAATTGGCTACTCCAAATCCATGTCAAAAATCATTTTTGCCACATTGGATAGGAGAACCACTGTGAATGTCCCTCTCATAATCACCCCTCACATGAGGAGTGTGTTTGAGGGATATCCACTAGTGCAGCCTAAATATGGTTACCTTGATACAGTAGGAGGTCCTAAGGTTGCAGAAGTACCAAATGCACCTAACCCAAGGACTTCCAACCCAACTGCTAGCCCTTCTTTGAAATCCCTAGATATTAGCAAACCAACCTCTACATCCTCTCAACAGGGTGTAGTTGCAAAGAAGAAAAAGTTTAAAGTTGTTAAGAAAAGAACAATAGAAACTTGTGTAGAAAGTGATGACATTTTAGATGAGTCACCTGTGGAGCCTTTAACCAGGAGGAAGAAAATTAAAAAGGCCACAACAGACCACTCTACATCCTCTCAACAGGATGTAGAGGTTAACAAGGGACTAAACTTGCTACTAGGTGCACTTTCTCAACAAGGTGCATCTATTGAAATTGGGAGCTAGCCGACTCCACCCTGTATAGAGTCTGCACCATTGCAGGAATTCACTCTTGTCAATGAAGGTGTTATAGTTGAAAAGCAGACACAAAATGCACAGATAGGATCTTCTCTTAAAACTTCCTTATTTTCTCAGGGAGAGTTGCCAATACTCAGTTCTACTCACACTCTCTCTTCTACCTCTCAAATTTCCTCTCAACCAATTGTGTCTGGCCAAACACATGAGGTTGGTGATCATCATGATTTCTACTTCCCTGGTGAGCCCCATTCAACTGACTTGGTGCATGACACCTTGTTCACCACTCAGGACACTCATTTAGATGGTGAGGGGATGCATGCTGAGGCATATCCTGATGACACCATCAAAACCACAGAGGTTTTAGAAGTTTTTACTTCAGACTCTATGGTAGCTCAGGCATATCAAAGCCAAGTGTCTTCACAGACATTGGGTAATCTGGGGGACCTCCACACCATGCAAATGGCATTCCTTGGACACTCCCCAGTCATTCAAAGACTGTCTCCTCAGGAAAAATCACCTATCCATCCAGTATCTAGAGAATCATCTGAGAAATTGGATGAGGAAATAGACACTGAGGGGACCACTGTAACAAGTGGCCCTAGCTCTCACTCTTTGTCACAATGGCTGGAACCTGTGCAACATGACAGGGATTCAGGACCATCATCTCTTGGTGGGTCACTTTCTGATGAAAAATTAAAGGAGTTATATGGAGATCAATTAAAGGGATTCTATCACATTGCTCAGCAGCTTGTGACTTATCATTTGCCAAACAAAGACTATGCTGCAATTATGCTTGAATATGCAAAGGATCAGGAGGAATTAAAGGAAAAAAATGCAAATCTGGTTGAAAATGAAGAAGCAAATGTGGATGCCTGGCTGGATGGTAATTATGCAGTCAGTATGAAGGAAGTATTGGAATGGACTAGACAAAAGTATCTCACTTCTCTTGGAACTTGTGAGAAGATTTTTACTCCAAGTGCCATGTATGATGCAATTCATGAAGCTGCTAAAGTCCAATTGCAATCCAATCATTATCTTGCCAAAGGTGTGCAATCTGAGATATATGATCACAGAGCCAAAGTAGAAGGCACTTTGAGAGCAATGGAAGAGAAAATGAATCCTGGAGGTTTGTATGGAAACACATCAAGGGGAAAATCAGGAAAGTCCTCCATTCTTCATTCCAAGATAGATTCTATGGAATAGGTGTTTAAGGAAATGGTTCAAAGTCAAACAGCCATCTTAGATAATCAAAGAAGAATCAACAATATAGTTGAAGTCTTGTACAAAAACAGGCATGCAGATAGGCTGCCTGAGGATGTGCCTCTACATACCTTATCACCATTTCAAGTGGATCTGTACTATCAGTCCAAGGCCAAAGATGAAGCTGCAAAGGCCTCCACTATTGATACCTTAAATGCTAGAGTGGATTCTCTCACATCCACAGTTTCTAAAGTTGTCTCAGATGTTCACAGCCTGACACAGGAGTTTGCTTCTACTTCTGTAAATCAAGGGACTTCTTTAGCACACATCTCTGCTAAACTCACTTCTCTCCAGTCCCTAATCACCAACCTGAGCACAACTAGTCAGGCTCCTCCAGAAACATTGCCAACTAAAATCAAGCCAAGTCATTCTTCCTTTCTCGAAAGACAAGATATCAACCCTAAGGGGGAGAAGGAAATGAGAGAAAAAATAGAAGTTGAGAGGCAAAAGGCAGTTATGAGAAAGCTCAGGAGTGAAATTTTAAAGGCCAATTCTGACAAGGATTTTCTAGACCTTCTGCATCACATCAACAAGCAAGTCAAAGGCAATCTATGGAGCTACAAGAAGATGCTTGACAATGCTATTATTACAAGGGGAGTTAAATATGAGCAGAATGGAAAAATATTTAAAGAACCTTTAATTCACATGGAGTCTGGTTACTTCAAAGTCTCAGTTGATCTATTTCAAAGATTATCTTATACTGAGCTAGAGTGTCTACACAGAGTAGTGGAATTAGTAACCCAGGAGGATGAAGAATTGAAGAACCAAATCTTGAGGCCTCTTCTACCTCATGCTTTGCCTGAATCCTACTGCAATCCTGATGGAGTGATGTATATGGCTAGAGGAGAAAAGCTTGCTCATTTCAAAATCCCTCAACATCTCAATTCAGGAAACAGAAGTCAAATCATAAACCTGATTGAGTTGATTGAAAAGAAGAAGGTAAAGCAGGTTGAAGACAATGAGATTGTGGAGAAGATGAAGAAGTTCATGACAGGCCAATTATCTGATTTTGCAAATAAGGAGTTAAAGAATCAAAAGAAGGATGATGATGATAAGGATCAGGACAAGAAGGGCAAAAAGCCTGAATCCAGGAGTGATAAGGATGGAAAGAAAGAGAATAAGAAAAAGGAGAATGAAGAGAAGAAGAAAAGAGATGATTCTGAGAAAGGAAGACAGTATCAAAGGAAAAATACTTCCAAACAGCAAGCTGTTGGTACTCACTCTAGCACACCTACCAAATCTCAGGGTACTAGTGTGATATCAACAGGTTCTGAAACTGCAACTGCCATCAAATCCAAATCTCCAAGAAGGATGTTCATGAAAGTAACTGCACATGGAGTAATAAGAAGGGAAATTAAAAAGAGTCAATCAAAGAAATTGAAGCCAAGTCAACAAATCAAAGTCAACACTGCCACAACAACTAAATTCAAGAATTCTACTAGCTCACTACTAGTTAGATGTCCTAAGTGGAGGAAGCAACTCATTGTTCCTGATAAAGGTCTACCAATTAAACCTATTCAAGAAATTGCTGAAATTGACAAGGTGAAGATCAAACAGTGGAAGGCCAACAGAATTGTCAAAGTAGAAATCAGGGACAAGAGGATGTTTGTTACAACTGTTGATGGAGAAGAAAGAGGTTTTCATCATGACAACAATAATGCTACCACTCATGACATTAGGAGAGTGATTAGCCTTTTTGACAAGAGAAGTATGATTAACAAATTAAGAATGATGGAAATGACTCATTACTTGGAAAAGAAATATCAGAAAAAGATTGACAAGGTCAAGTACATGAAGGAAATGGTTCAAAAGAAAAGAAAGGAGGAGGAGAGAATAGAGAAGTTATCTGAAGAACTAAGAAGGCAAGGAAAAGGCAGGGTGCTCAAAGATCCTGATAGGATTGAATTCAAACTGAGAAGTGGAGTTACAATCAAAATCATATTGAAGTTTATTCAAGACTATCCTTTGCAAACTATCAAGATTGATGCTGACATGCTCAAGGATGCTATTTTAATAGAAGAAATCATGGCCAGGCAACAGCTGTTGGAAATTATTGAAAAACACAAGGCAAGAGAGGAAAGGGAAAGAAAAGAAAGATATGATCAGGCAGCTCATCAACATCAACAACAAAATAGGTAGGCTTGATATCTTGGATTAATTTGTAAAATTCATCATTTTCCAAATTGGGAGAGACTGTTGGACTCAAATCAAGCCTAGCCTATGTAATTATCTGTCTTGCTGTAACATAGTTTGTACTTCTGTAATAGTTTAATGACTCAGATATCATTGTGTAAAATTGCAGTTAAAAGTCTACTCAGTTTGTGTTTTAATTGTAAATGAAGTCAAAAATAAAGTGTGTTAGAAGATTCAAGTTGAATCATGTAACAAGACAAAGAAGACTTGTGGAGAAATAAAGAAAGTAATCTGAGAATTCTACTAAGGCAATTACTCAGTCGAGGAGTCTACTATTCGAGAAGTCAGAACTGTGNAGGCTTTGTCGCAGCAGAAGCACGAAAGTCACACTAGTTCCATGAGTATTGGATACTTGGGTAATTGGCTCTAGTGCAAGTGGGAGATTGTTAGTAATTGTGCTCTAGAGACAATACTTTTTATATTTTAAGGAAAATATTTATTATTAAGGATTATGTTTTATTGATTATTATTTATTTATTATGTTTTATTTACTGCGTAATAAATTGAAAGCATAATAAATGTCCTTGGAATTTTGATACGTATTATATATCTTTAAGTATGTGACTTAAAAATGATATTATATAAATAGTATCTTATTCCTAAATTCCTCTAGTCGAGTATTATTATTTAAGGACAATAATAATGCACAAAGACTAGTATGTTTCTTGACAGATGACCACATCTCATTGGTCATAGGTATGGGGATACTAAAGTCAAGAACATAAGTGCATGT
>QRFB01002640.1:0-10269 GCA_008931105.1 Oenanthe javanica | reverse complement strand
ATTACTTTTTCATTTCCTTTAACCTTATAGTAGACACACTTATCACTTTCATTAACCAAAAATTCTGAAGTCAGAACAGTTTCATCAAACTTTTTGTGCCAGTCTCTAGGAGCTTGTTTCAAGCCATAGATAGACTTGACTAATTTACAAACTTTCCTCTCGTTGCCAGAAGCAACAAATCCCTCAGGCTGATCCATATAAATCTCTTCTTCAAGATCACCATGAAGAAAAGCTGTCTTTACATCCATTTGATGGATGATAAGACCATGTACGGAAGCCAATGCTATAAGCATTCGAATTGTTGTCATTCTTGCAACAGGAGAGTATGTATCAAAATAGTCAATTCCTTCCATTTGCCTAAAACCCTTAGCTACCAGCCTAGCCTTATACTTATCTATTGAGCCATCCGGGTTCATCTTTCTTTTGAAGATCCACTTACATCCTATAGTAGAACACCCAGGAGGGAGATCAACCAACTCCCATGTTCCGTTAGAAACAATAGAGTCAATCTCACTCTTCACAGCGCCTTTCCAATGCCTTGACTCCGCAGAATCCATGGCATGTCGAAAAGTTAAAGGTTCGTCCTCGACATTGTAAGTGATAAAATCACTTCCAAAGTCCTTAACCACCTTTGCACGCTTACTCCTTCTAGGTTCCTCTACTTCGTTAGGAGTAGAGCTACTAGCAGGATCCGCCCCCACATTTGTCATCCTTTCCACATGATCAGGAATGGAACTCGATGTGCGAGTGGGATCATCATCAGAAATACCCTGAGGTATACCAGTCTTCATAGGGAACACATTCTCAAAGAATGTTGCATCACGAAACTCAACTATAGTGTTTTCCACTATCCCATCTATGTCAGATTTTAATACTAAAAATCTCATAGCGATAGTGGTTTCAATATAGCCCAGAAAGATGCAATCAACAGTTTTCGGTCCCAGTTTCTTTCTCTTGTGTTCAGGGACAAGTACTTTTGCAAGACAGCCCCATACACGAAGATACTTTAAACTAGCCTTTCTGCCTTTCCATAATTCATAAGGTGTCTTGTCCATATGTTTCAGAGGGACTCTGTTCAGAATATGGGAAGCCGTATTCAGAGCCTCTCCCCACATGTACTTTGGCAACCCAGAATTAATTAGCATACTGTTAATCATATCCTTAAAAGTTCTGTTCTTTCGTTCTGCCACCCCGTTAGACTCAGGAGTGTATGGTGGCGTCACCTCATGAACTATACCATTGCTTTTGCAAAATTCATTAAATGAGTTGCCCGTATACTCTCCACCTCTATCAGATCTCAAACGTTTAAGTACTTTACCAGTTTGTGTTTCAGCTTCATTTTTATACATAATGAATTTTTCAAGTGCTTCATCTTTATGTTTAATTAAATAAACATGGCAAAATCTACTACAATCATCAATAAAGGTAATGAAATATCTTTTATTTTCTTTAGTCAAAACACCACCAAATTCACATATGTCTGTGTGTACTAAATCTAAAACTTCTGAATCCCTAACAATATTATGAAAGGGTTTCCTAGTTAGTTTAGCAGTCACACATACTTGACATTTAGATTTCTTTTCAATGGCATACTTTGGAATCAACTCTAAATTCATCATATTCTTTAGAGCACCAAAATTTAGATGACCAAGTCGTGAGTGCCACAAATCAGATGATTCAACACAATTCACAGAAGGAATAACATTTTCATTAATAAAACTGCCCAAAACAGGCTCCACATTTATTAAAAATAATCCATCAGACAAGTAACCTTTGCCAAAAAATAAACCAGTATGCGTAATAACTACTTTATTACACTTCAAAGAAAGTTCGAAACCATTTCTAACTAAACAGCTTCCACTTATTATGTTTCTACGAATGTCAGGAACATGATGCACTCTAGTAAGGGATAGAATACGCCCAGAAGCAAACTTCAGGTCCACGTTTCCTACTCCAAGTACTTGAGCAGCACTAGCATTCCCCATCGTCACTGTCATTCCTTGAACCTGTTGATAAGATACAAAGAGAGTAATATCAGTACATATATGTACATTAGCTCCAGTATCAATCAACCATTCATTTGACAGATAAGTGGAAAGTAGTGTAGGGTTGTAGGTAACATACCCATCATTGGTTTCAGAAGCAATAGCCTCACCAACGACCATGTTAACCACAGGCCCACCAGTGGTTTCAAGCACAGTATTAGCTTGTGCTACCACATTAGGTTTCTTAGCTTTCTTTGCAGGACAGTCCTTGCTCCAGTGACCAACCTGTCCACAAGACCAACATGGTTTGTTTGCCTTTGGTTTCTTAGCCTTGTTCTTGTCAGTTTTAGGCTTAGTGTTTTCCTTCTTAGTGACAGACTTTCTTTTCTGTCCAACAGTCACTACGTTCACCTTCGAACTCCCATGTTCAGCAGGCATCACATGTCCCTGTTTGGACTTGTGTTGTTCCTGCACAGAGATGTCCAACATCAAGTTAGTCCAGGTGATCTCTCCTTTCTGTCTTTTCAGGGAGAGAGCAAACTCTTCCCAAGACTTCGGGAGCTTTTCAATCACCGACATAACCTGAAACTT
The DNA here is from genome assembly GCA_008931105.1 of Oenanthe javanica. NCBI lineage: Eukaryota > Viridiplantae > Streptophyta > Magnoliopsida > Apiales > Apiaceae > Oenanthe > Oenanthe javanica. Next base: position 7,693 of record QRFB01002640.1, on the reverse strand, counting down.
CTCAGGAAGGTCCATTCCAGACTCCTTCAAAGCATGTACCAACATCTCAAATTCATGCACCTGCTCAGTCATGGATTTATTATCCACCAGCTTGAAATCAAGGAACCTTGCCACACTATACTTTTCCAGACCCTGAGAGTCAGTATTGTGGGTTTGGTCCAGCTTCTCCCATAAGAGTTTAGCAGTGAAGGCATCCGATGAATAAACATCGAATAGAGTGTTCGCTAAGGCTGCCAAAATAGCAGCCCTTGCCACTCCATCCTTTTCAGCCCACAAAGCATAGACCTTAACAGAGTCAGCCTGCTCTTGATTCACAACAGGAGGATCATACTGCACCACCGGCCATAGACCCTTAACCGTTAACCACAACTTCATCTTTTTCTGCCAACGAGAAAAGCCAGCACCACCGCTGAACTTATCAGGCATACCAGACAGATCAATCGGTTGTGGGAAACGGTACGTAGCCCAATCAATGGCAGCAGTAACCCCAGACCCAGAACCAGTAGCAACAACAACAGGAGTTTCTGTTTCGTTAACCATCTTGTTAATTAACAATATATAACACTAATAATCTCTTCAAGATTGTTGGATCGTAATTAAAAACTACACACAACAATGGGGCAGTTATATAAATAATTTAACAAGAACAGGCAGATTAAACCAATTAACAAAACAAAGCACGAAGGTAGAAACAAGATATATAAATCAGTAACTATAAAGACAAGAGAAAATATTGAATTCTTAACTCTAACAGAATCTTTTTTGCATACACTGATATAACCAATTTAACAGCTGAGTCGCCAAGCCTTGCAAGAAGTCTTGACTGTTCTTGAAGAGATTATTGCCTCACTATGATGTGTTGGGTTGCAGCAATATCACTTTCATGATAAAACAGCACAAAGTACTTCGTCCACAGATACATAGCACTCAACAACGACCTGCACCTCAGTTCACCCAGAAAACCTATGTATAATATGTATAATATGAATATGGAAGATACAGAGTATGGCTGCTAGGGTTTTCTCAAACTTGTGTCCAAATTCCTCTTCTCTATCTCCAATGTTTTTATGTATATATAATACAATAAAATATAATAACAGATAAAATATTAATTAAAATAATTATTCTGACTTAAAAAGCATTTAATAGAATATATATTAGAATCAGTAACAATTATCAGAATTTACTGCCAAACACTGACAACAACTTTGCATACTCTGATTCTGACAGTAACTTAGCATACTCTAATGCTGACAGTAACTTTCGATACCCTGATCCTGACAACAAATTTGTATATACTTATCCTGACAACAACTTTGTAGACACTTACGCTGACAGTAACTTTGTAGACACTTATGCTGACAGTAACTTTTATCCTGACAGCAACTTTGTAGACACTTATGCTGACAGTAACTTTGTATACACTTATCATGACAGTAACTTTATAGACACTTATCCTGACAGTAACTTTGCATTCTCTGACAGTAACTTTGATTCAATATTCATATTAAAATAATATTTAAAGTCATAATTAAATTAATTAATCATGTAATAAAATTCCTCGCCCAGGTCGCCTCGCGTACGCGAGACGCCGAGACATTCGCCCAAATCGCCCTTCGACCCGACCCGACCCGAGGCGGCGGCGGCGGCGCGCGCGTGTGTGCGCGAGGGCACACTTTTACACCATGCACACTACATGCCTTAGTAGTTGACACTACCCTTGCACATATATGCATATAAAGCACCCACACCCATATTACATATTCAATGTGGTACAAACACATTTAACCCGTTTTAAACTAGCAACTTCTACTCAATTTATCTATGGATTACACTAAGAAAATGTCTTAGATCCAAACATGAAAGTTTAAGTCCTCATATCAAGGAATAACTTCCAATCATTAGTTTCCGGAAATTACATCAAGAACATATATAAAATATGTCTCAAACTTTCCATTTTCTAACACTGCACACCTGTGGCAATTGATGGTCACTAAGGTTGCCAAGACTATCTACCTATCACATTACAAATATCTAATGGATATGGTGATAATGAAGTAAATTTTTGTGTATATTACCAGTCCAGGTTGTCCCCTTTTGCAAATACAAGGAAGCAAAAGGAGGAAAAGGATCTGGAGGGGGGTTACTTATTGTGAAGGCTTCAAAACTTTCACCAAGTAAATCTAGAAAGTTCAAAAGATGGTTCCATGTGATTGATGCTTCAGCAATGTTCACGAAGAGAGCCTTAATACCTGTCAAGAATCTGAGGAATTCATTAAATTTAAATAGCAAGTTGCATAGGACCTTGTATGGTTTTATNCACGAAGAGAGTCTTAATACCTGTCAAGAATCTGAGGAATTCATTAAATTTAAATAGCAAGTTGCATAGGACCTTGTATGGTTTTATTGTTTTTGAAGTTGCATGGTCTGATGTACGAGGCATCAACTACTAGTTTTCTTGTGTTTTATCACTTGCAATGTACCATTAACAGCTGGGATTCTTCAAATGCAGACTGATACATATTTGGCTATCGAGACTAAGTTCATGAAAAAATGGGAATTTGATAGTATTGCTCAATCTGTTGGATGCATATCGTCATGGTTTTCAGGGACTCTTGTTGAGAATGTTTTCTTGAAAGAGCATCTTAATTCTACAGTAGGTATTTCCTTGAATTTGAAATGATATGATTATCCTTACAAGATTACAAAAAACTATTACGATGCCAAGTGTAAAGAATATCTTATCTTATATATATCTTTTCCACTTTACCTTTATTTAATACACACCACACAATTTTATTTATTACAAACACAATGATTACAAAATATAAATATATTTCCTTTGTCTTTTGGTGGGAGACGTATGTAACTCTTGCTTGTTTACAGTTATGTAGTTCAAGGTCTTACCTGCAACAAGTAGATATAGGGGTGATTTGAGAAAAATTGTGTATTTTGAATTTTTTTTCCTTTCTTGTTTTGATAGCTACAACTCTAACACAGCAAATTAATGACTCTAATGAGACATGTAATCTCACCCCTTGGGAAAGTGGGGAGAGGGATGTTTGCTGGGATAAAGTCCAGTGATTACTACATCTTGAGTTAACATTGATCTACATGAATATAAATATATATATTTTTTGTATTGCATCTGTGGCTTCCCCGTACAGTAGTCGATCACTGTTTTATCAATGTTATCATATTTTACGTCCCCTTCCTTGCTTCTATTTATTGTATTTTCGTCTTCTGTAAATAAAAGGCACCTTTCATTTTTACCCACAAAGAACCTCCAATCTCGAGCCACCTTTTATTGTTACCCACCAAGCTAGCTCCAAATTTAAGTTAGGGTGGTGGCATTTGGGATTGTTTTGTGGACGATACCACTTTTTTTTTCCATTTTATTCTCATACATGTTGGTACAATGTCAAAAATGTATACCATTTATTTAGCAATAAAAAATGCATACCATTTAACAGTAGTATCTCATAAAAGCCTAAAGTCCTCCTATAAAATATGATTTTTTATTTGTTGGGAATGTTTGTGACTTCTACAGGAGATGTCTTTTATGATGCTGAAGATTCTTTTTTCCTAACTACATATGTGAACAATGATGAACATGTCTCTAATAATAGTGTTGTAACTGTGGAGGATGAAAAAAGCTTCTCTGTTTATAGCTCAACAGTTGAAACTGAATCACCACCTTGTAGCTGTTCCAGTATATACTCAGCAACCTCAGAGAACTTATTAGATTTGCAGCCACACTCACCAACTTCTCAGAATGGGCCCTATAAAAGAAGAAAACTAATAAAATCTTTCAGCTCTGGATTTGAGGTTGATATATATTCAGAAGAAACACATAGTGAAACTATTGACAATCCAATACAGCCCCATAGTCCTTNCTAATAAAATCTTTCAGCTCTGGATTTGAGGTTGATATATATTCAGAAGAAACACATAGTGAAACTATTGACAATCCAATACACCCCCATAGTCCTTCTCCAAGTGTTTCGGAAGAAGCTCTCAAAGATACCCAGTACAGGGATATTTTGCTGTTATTCCGGTTTAATGACCGTGATCTCCCATTTAAATTAAGACACATAATTACATCTGATTTGCGATTTCTTACCTTATTAGAGTGTGGTCTTCCGTCTTGGGTCATCTTTCTTCAGTCATACCCAGTGTTTTGCCACTTTTATCGTCCATGGACGTGTCCTCTAGCAAGAACTTTGTATGTTCTAATTTCTGTTGTCACTGTTTTGATTGGATTTTATGATTTATATAAAAATGTTCCTGTTCTCAAGGCAGCTGCATCACGCTTTTGTGGGCCTCTGGTAGATTGGATAGAAACTTGGGATATGGTATCAAGAATTAAGTACTTAGGAACAATGCTATTTCTTTATAATTCCCAAAAGGCTCTTGAGTGGTTTCGGACGACCATGCAAACCATTAAGTCATTCTTTCGTGTTCTCACACAGCCAGTGGCAGGTCCTATCGCGGTGTGTTGGCACCTCATCATTCCATTATGGGACATGTTTGCAATGTTAGCTGAGAATGTAGGCACGCTTATATGGGTTATCGTGGATTCTTCTGCTGACCGAGTGGAGATCTTTGCTACTACTTTATTGTTTCCTTTGTGGTTTACGCTGTCAGTCCTATGGAATATTGGTTAGTATGCATAACTGTTACTTTGTGATTAAATTTCTAAGGTTTGGCTATTTTGATACATGAGATCTGTCACTATTAACTTGAATGGTGATGCAGCTACATCATTTTTCTGGATCCTCTGGAATGTACTGTATACTCCATTTAGCTTTCTACAAGGGATTTCAAACGTTCTCATTGTTATATTTACGAATGCATATGAAGTGGTGAAAGATATATGTATATTTATGAGTAGCATCTTCAGGTTTGCTTCAAGTGCCGATGTCACTGTGAGCTCATGTGATGTTTCTGTGTGGCGAACTCTGTCAGAAGACCTTTTTTCAAAGGTTGTAAACTTCTTAGTTATTGTATTTTATTTAAGGCTTGGATAGATGATTTTGTCCTTGCCACTTATTTTTCTAATTGGGTTCCTAGGTATTTCGTGCTGTTCGTAGCATTTTAAATGGCCTTGTTGCATTCTTCATAGCTTGCAACCGGCACGGGCTAAGGTTGGACCCTCTTTTCTCCCTTTGTTTAATACTACCTCCATCTCCATCGCAAATTACTTGTGACTTTTACTTTTTATACGTATTTTAATATGCATTGAAAATTTAACTTTGCAAATTATTTTTCAAAATTTCTCTTTTCTAAATAAATTAAATATTTATTTAGGAAAAAAATAATTAAAAGGGTAATTAACATTTTAACCCTCAAAGTTTTGAGGAAAATGCACATCAACCCTCAAAGTATAAAAACATACATCTACGTCCTTAAAGTTTGACACTTCTACATTCTGACCTCAAACATTATATTTCAATATTTTTTCCTATTTTACCCCTGATTCTATTGTATATGTTTATAACATTAATTCAGAACTACTTTTTTTACTTTCACTTGTAATGACACATCATTATCTAAGAACCCAACACTATCTAGTCTACGACTTCGAAGTGGTTGCATTAGTGAATTTTGCATAACGGATTTTTGAAATTTCTTCATTCACTTTCAATTACTACTAGTGACTTTTGATTGTTAATTGATGATGCATCTCACCATATGACTACTCTTTTTGCATCAACTACATGAAATTCATCCATAAAATCAACAAACTATACATGTAGGAGGCTTATAGAAACAATTCGATATAAGGATTAAGATGTACAAATGCTAAATTTTGAGGGCTATTACGTATATTTGTGGAAATTTTGAGGGCCAAAATTGAAAGTAAAATGACAAAATTAGAAGAAAATTATGAAAAATGGTCGATATGTACAAGTGCCAAACTTTAATGGCGTGAAAGTATGTTTTTGTACTTTGAGGGTTGTTGTGTACTTCCGTGTTAATTTTGAGGGTTAAAATGATAATAACCCTAATTAAAAAGTAGCTTGTGGAGCTATTTGTAATGTACCTTCAAATAGTGTTCTAAAAAGCGGATTAAGCGGCCGCCTAAGCGGAATCGGGGTATAAAACGCTTCAATTTTATAGTAAGCGGGTGATTAAGCGTTTTTTAAAATTAAGATGATTAGTAAGCGGATTAAGCGGTCATTAAGCGGAATATTAAAAAATTAAGCGGTTATTAAGCTAAATTTTTAATTTTTAAATATATTTTTTTAAATATGACTATAATTATATTAAAAAATTAAAAAATATATTTTATTAAGAGTATTATAAGTTTAAATTCTTATTACTACATAATTTTAATTTTAAATATAATAATATTATATCTAAATATTTAAATATATATTACTAATCCGCTTAACGTCCCGCTTACAAATCTGCCTAGGCGTCCGCCTAACCCGTCTAGGCGCTAGAAGGTCCTCTCGCCGCTTAGAACCGCTTATCGCTTTTTACAACACTCCCTTCAAATATATGTAAAAGGCTGAATGGAAAAGTAATTTGGGAAGGAGGAGGAAGTAATAGATTGGCTTAGACATATACAGAGCACATATATTAATATATATAATTGCTTGCAATACGGCTTTATCTTTATGTCAACTAAATATGATATAAAACTCTAGTAGAGGGTGGGTAAGTTTTAATGTGAATTGTCATTAGCGTAAAAAGAACTTCCAAGTAGTTAAGGACGAGTACTTTACTATATAAAGTATAAACATCCAGCTACCCATTAGCGTATCTTGAGTATTTGAATCATATTGGTTCTGTGAAAGAAAGCTACTAAAACTTTTGACACCCAAGGAATCAATTAACATATTGAAGAGTTGTCTATCACTCTATCTTCAAATGTTTGTTTCTCTTGCATGGCAGTTGAAATACCCATTGATTTCCTTCACATGCCAGCTCAATATTCTTGTTAATGTCCAATGTGCAAGTACCTGATCGAGCCATATTAGCATTGATTTGTCTTGAAGCTTTAAAAGGAGAAGTATTTATTTTGATTTTAAGATAAGAGCATGCCTATGCGGCATACAATATGTATATTGTGCTGATTTCTGTATGTCTGCTCTATTCTTACATTTTTCGCTTTTGGATAGGGTTCTTCGATTTTTTCTTTTAGGTCCATTTGGTTTGCACCTCTGTTTTATGTGGTTCAATTATTGGTTATCTTAGAAGTTTATACAAGGACAGTCTAGTTTATTACTAGCTAGTTGGTGCCTTTGCTTAATTTGGATGCCATGTATCGGGATTCAAAATTCTTCACATCTAACCTCAAACTTTTGAAGTTTCCTAAAGCTCGAGTCCGACATCAAGCCGATATCCCTTGTTTCCAACATTTGGATCACAGAAACCAAATTATGTTGTCACTATTCATGGTAGTTGAGTTTAAGGCTGTTTTTATGACTTCGTTAAGTATTGATCCATAAAATTATTTTGCAGACAGATTTTGTTGCATAGTTTTACATGCTCATCCCTCATTAGAAAATCTTTTCCAGTAAGACCTTTTTTCACATCTTCCTATAATAATTGGTTCTGTTTAACATTTTTCTTCTCAATTTCATCTGCAGCATTTATAACTATATCATCGACTTGTTTCAACTTCAGTGAGAATACAACTTACTGATCAAGGTCCAAGAATTCAACTACGTGAAAGTCCAAA
>QRFB01002639.1:31385-54272 GCA_008931105.1 Oenanthe javanica | reverse complement strand
AAGTTTGTATTCAACCCCCCCTTCTCCAAACTTAGTGTACTTAAGGGCGAATAACAGAATTTCTAGAGAAAAGGAAACCAAGGAGTGAATTGAAAGAGAAAGGAGAGGGTTTGAGCAATTGAAACAAATACTGAGATGGTGACAAAGGCTGCTCAAATAGGAAGCTTGGATGATTTCATTGCACGAACTAAGGTTGTGAAAGAGAATGCAACTGCAGCTACAAATGAAGTAAATATTCATGCAAAGAAACTTCTTCAATTAGAAGAAAAGAAAAAGGGGAAAGCCATTATGCTTAAAGAGGAGAAGAAAAAGAAAGAAAGGTTTTCAAGAGAAAAATTGCTACAAGGACCCATTTCTTCAGGAATTACAGATGCTGCTAGGAAAGAAAATGAGGATGCAGAAATGGAAATGCAAATGCAGCTGTAGTGGAATCAAATGGATGTAATTGAAGACAATCCTTAAAGCCAAAGAGGCAAATTGAAATGGCTAAGAAAAAGACTATGAAGCCCCAAGAAAGTGTTCAAAAAGAACAATTTGTAACCAATGAGGTACAAGGAGATTCAAAAGAAATTGTTCTTAAAGGATATAAAATGCAGGAAGTGCCAGGAATTAGTGAGAAATGGTTGATAGGCTACAAAACTCATCTAGCAACTTCAAATCATGAGGAGTGCAAGAGTTTAGAATATGAAGATGGTCATAAAACAACCTATCCAATGAGGCTGATAATGAAGTAGGGTTACAACACATTGAAGACAATTCGGCCTCTATTCAACAAGAGATATAAGTTAAATATTAATGTTTCTCAGTAGTAACAACATCAAATCATAAATTTGAGGAGATTGCTTGCAGAAGCTGATCCAGACCCTCCTTTGAAACTTTGGGAGTCTCAAGTAAAGACTATGGTGCTAGAACCAGTTTATGCCATGATATTTAAAGATGTTGAAGGAAAGAAAAAGTACTTCGACATTTGTAAGTATCTGGACAAAATAACAGATCAGGAGATTGCCTATCTAATGAGGTAACTTGGGAACTCAGATAGAGATGAGCAAATATTAAGAGGATCATTACTAAGGCAACTGAAGGAGAACGCTGAGAAGAGAAAGAAGATGAAGAAGTAATTGAAGCTCTGGGAAGATTGAAGCAGCTTGTAAAATTTAACAAACTGGTACTTCTAAATTTTAAAGTGCTTTTAAAATTCTTGATTCTACATGAAAGTAATTATTTTAGGGGTTTTGTTATCATCAAGTAGATTTATACCTATTTTTGTCACAGACACAAATAGAGGAAGATTGTTAGGAATCAATGTAGCTTTGATTATAAATTTAACCTTAGAATCATAAAATTATTTATTATTGTAACTGATTAATTGAAATGAAAATTATAAATATCAATTGATAAGGAAATCATTTATCAGGTGAAATCTTTATGTGAATCAACTGATAATAAGGATAGTGGCATATATGTACTTACTTTATTTCAATTGATATGGCGTTAGTCGATTGATAATTTTCTCATCAATTGGTACTAGAGTCGATTGATATTGGTCATTAATTTATGTGTAACTTAGACTGTCAAACTATAATTATTTAAAGACATGAAAATCATGCAAGTAAAGGATGATAAATTGATATGGAAGTATCAATGGATAGAAGATCAATTGAGAACAAGTCAAGTCAGAGATTGAAGACCATCAACTGATATGAAGAACCATCGATTGATAACATCTATCAATCGATAAGTCAATAACTATTATCAATCGATGGATATCAAGATCTATCGAAGAACATTATCAGGTGATGGATAAGGAAGGATGATTGATGATTCTGAGTGAATTGAATCAACTGCCTTCACAGGCATACGAGGGAAATACGGATTCTCAACTATCATACATTACAGAATCAAACATATCGTCCCTCCAAGGTGCAAAATACCTGGCTCCCACACGGAAGATCCTATGTACAGATTAATCCGAGGATGGGAGGCAACTTCTTGGTAATAGTTCTTCGGATGAACTAAGAATGATATTTAACACAACATGCCTTCACATGCATCAAGAGGAAATTTGGATCAATTGTACATTATAGATCCTTGTCTCCCTCCCAGATGGAACATATATGGAATCCTAATGGAAAAAATCATCTTAGATTATCAGAAACTCATTGAATCTATTCCTAAAGCAATTCAGTTATCAAAATAAAATATTTTAATAAATTCAATTGAGGACGGGGATTTATGAAACCCCACTGCACCACTAGTAACCTCTCTTGAAGGAATTATGGTGATCTTTCTTACAAGTATAAAAGACTATGTCATCGGTACTGAGAGAAACAATGTTTGAGAAAAAAGTGAAATAGAAGTGAGAAAGAGTGAAAATATATATTCTATGAGTGAAATATTTAGAGAGTATATGAGCGAAACACTTGTCAGATACACAAAGAAAAATCATACACTAGCACAAATATCAAATCCCATTCCCGATTCCCTGTTAGATAGGTCTAATGATTACATTCTATGGGAGATATAAGGAATCTGGCTACATTGGTGATTTGGAAGACAATTGATTGCCTAAGGTAAATATAGTAATATGCAATGAAATTACATGCATGTCACCCAGGATACCTGACTCTGATACTTGGTTATATAGTTAAAAGTTACTACTTTTTTGTATTCTAACAATTGATATTCTATCAATTAGTCTCTAACATCAAGAAATTTACTTATGAAATACAAGAAATGTTACTCAATTAAGGGGGATGACATTTCTTCTGTAGAGGATTACTCAACTAAGGGGGAGAATTGTTGAACAAGAAAAAGGGGTATAGAACAACATGCTTGGATTGGATAGAACTAGTGATTATTTATTCATTCTTCTATTCCATTTGATTTTAGAAAATTCTTGTATAGAGGATAAACTGTATTTTCTAAAAGGCATAACATGTCATAGTTTGCATTTTTTATATCAGCGATGGTTTAATGCTGAATGTATGACATGTCTGTTGTTACCTCTATTAAAATGGTTGAACAAGAAAAGTGTTGAGTAATCCACATAAGGGGAGAATGAATTAACCTTGGGTGAGAAGTGAAGATAGAAGTTGGAGAAATAGAGGAGAAGTGGTAAGAAGAGAACAAGACTTCATCCATCCCATCTTAAGGGGGAGTAGTGATGAGTCTGAGAAGTGAAGATGATTTAAACCCTATGAAATATGTAAATGTATTATATGATCCAAAAAATATTTTATTATTTACATAGTTTAAAGTTTTATCTTTTTCTTACTTGTTAGTTGAGATATCCTCTAGGAATTTGTGTATTAAACGTTTAACAACAAATAGGAAGAGATTGAAAGTCATATGATAAACTCTATTTGTAATAATTAGATGACAACTCAACTCAGATAAGAAAGTGAAGTAAATAATAAATATGATAACATGAATCAAGATGAAGAATGTCAACTAGACATGAAGAATCCTAGTATCTCAAGGAGTTCAGAAGATACAGAAGGTTTGAATTGCCTACTACAGAAAGATTCCAGAAGAAGAAAATTATAGAGGAAAAACAAAAAGAAGAAAAAACAGGACATGACAAGACAAGATATATAGACCACTATAGTAGAAATGAGAATCAATATTATAGTTAGTCATCCGTGAACCAGGCCAGTGCACAGCGTATCAACAATGCCAGGGAAGATTCGTCATCAAAAAGTTTAAGTGGTTAGAAATGTTATTATTAAAGAACAGAAGAGTTTGATCTACACCGACAATGGTCTTACAGTCAAGAATTTAATTTAATTCTCTATTAATTAATCAAATTAATTAGTTAATTTAATTAGTAAATTAATTAACTTGGAATTAATCTATTTCTTAAATGAATTAAAAGATTAAGTAATTTAGAATTATTTTTATGACAAAAGACAGAGTAAAGACGGAAAGATTTCAGTGCTAACAACAAGCTTTTGCAAGTCAAGATAGTATTTTAATTCTACTATCAAAATTAAATTAATTATTTAATTTATTTAACTAAATTAATTCAAGTTGAATTTAATATAATTTATAAATTATTTAATCAAATTAAGTAAAATTAATTTATTATAAAAGATATGACTTGGTATGACTTTAATAAGTCTTTTAGACTTTATTAAAAAGTCATATCGATATATTAAGAAGAAAAGTCATACCGAGTGCTTCTAAAAAGTTATACCGAAATTTTTATTAAAATGTCATAGAGCATCCACTTGCAGAAAGTCAACCAAATTTCTAAAGGCAAAAGGTCATGCTGGAGCTATTTAAAGAAAGTCATACCTAGCTATTTAGAACGTCATACCGAGTTCTGAAAAGTCTTACCGATCACAAAAAGTCATACTCATGATTTTTTCAAAGGTCTGATGGCTTAATTAGTGTTTGAAAAATGTCCTGATCAAAAGTGATACAAGTTTTGCTACCTCTATAAATATGAGGCTTTAGACTTCATATTTCAGTTTTTGAAAAAACCATTCAAATTCAGTAATTTATTTGCTTGTTATAATCACAGACTTTCTGTACTAGTTTGAATTTAATTCCTTAAGTAGAACAGTTCATGTCAAATTTGTTCTAGAAATTAAGAAATATTCTATGGAATATTGTAACACCCTTTCATGTTTAATATACGTAGTTAACTTGAATCTTATTTATTTATTTGCTAATTTTCTAGATCTTAAATGTTTATTCCTAAAAATAGAAAATTAGTAAGTCAACCTTCTAAACACTACAAAGACTCAAACCCTCAACAAAAGCAATAATTTCATTATCCAGAAGTTCTGAAAAGAATTTTAAATTGTTGTGAGTATCGTATTCAACTCTCCTTCTACGATATTTTCGGGACCCAATAACTTCCTTTTATTGCTCCTTCCAACCATCCTATATTCCTTCTTATTTTTATCAATTGCCAATTTTTCATAACAGATAAAGAAGTAATTTAAAATGATACAGATTCGTCAACTGACGACAGATAATGTACTCCAATAAATGGTCCAAAAAGCCAATATTTATAGCACACCCTTAATAGGCATAAAACTTCCATATAAAATGGAACAATCTACAATTTATGAAAACTTCAAGAACCTTAAAAATAATATAAAACGTAACCACTCAATCTGTATGGCATACTTAATTAAGGAAAAATGTTACAAATTAACACAATTATAGGAACAGTTTTAAAAGACCATTAAAAGACAAATCACATTCAACCAAAAATACTTTATTTTTTCAAAAAGATACCCGCCATAATATCCGCCTCATTCTCAATATCAACACAATTAAAACAAAACCCTAAAACCCTAGAAACACCCATTAACCAAAGAATAACAAAGCAAATTAAGCTCAAATTACTTCTTCCTATCACTTCAACACCAAACCCAAAAACTAAATCGACAATAAAGCACAAAGATTAGAACTTTAACACTATACAACAACTAAAAAACAAAATTTTAAATCACCCATATACAAAAAATCAAGACTTTACTAACTCACAAATGTAAAGGAACAAAATTTCCTACCAAGATTAACTATACAAACAAAACCCATGATAATTTAAACATGTATTCTTATAAACTTAGACCCTACAACCATCTTTATTCATATACATTGTGTTATCAATCAAGAAAAAGATCTAAATATTAAAGAAAAAAATATAAATATATTCACAAACATGAGTACATAACAGATTTGAGCAAATAAAAAAGAGATTAAAAAATATATATATAATTAATTAGAATTTATTTTTAATTTGATTGTAAATTATGATTTCGTATCACTATATACCACATGAGTTGATCATTTTAGTAATTGTTGAGAAGAGCAGAGCAAGAGCATGAGCAATAAATCATGAGCAGTATTTCACTTCTGTCTATATTAATCGTTTTAATAATTATTGAGAAGTTAATTGTTGTGGAGCATAGTCGGGGAGCAGGTGAGCAGCGGTGAATTGGGATTAACTAGGTTTCAGGAGAAAGGGGGAGTAGGGGTTTGAGGGATATGTTTTATTGTTTAAGTTAAAATATTATGTTTTAATAATTTAAAATTTTAACATTATTGAACCAAAAATATTTAGTGCAACCGTTTTTCTTACAAGTATCCCCACTTGCTAAAGTTTATGATGGGTACTACATCTTTTTCAAGTCATGGAGATACATGGGCTATGTATTTAAGGTGAAATATTCTAGTCGGTGCCTTATTTGTGAAATGTATCTATTATTATATGAGTAATGCCTTTGTTGTTCTATCTCAGTCAACTCATCTACTTCCAAAACCCCTTTTTTAGAAAGAGATAAAAACGAATTTGAATACACTCCTATAATTATGGATAAGATAGAATAGTAGTTTATTGGTAAAAGAAGTTTAAAGTCAAATCAACTACTTCCAAAATTTTAGGAAAAAGTTTTTAATTAAAATATGAGCTTAATAATATATTAAAAATGTAATACTTATATGAATGTACATATATAATAATCCTACACAAAATATTGATCTATTGTGCAACCACATATAGAATTCTGTTAACTGTAGGATTATGTATCAGTAGGCTGCGATCACAATACAACATGTTGTTATGTTGTTATTAATACAATCTGCAAAACAAGGTTAGCACAAGCAATCCAGCAGACTATAATAGATATAACAGACATAAACAACAAACATACACTTCAACAAATTATTTAGCTAGCTAAAAAATGTAATCATCAGAATCATTAGGGTTACAACAGCGTAACCACATCGACCTGAAGAAGCAAGATTTTGGTAAGTATATAACCTCGTTAGATTCTCTTCGAAACATTTTCTTTTCAGTACTTATATTTGTTCCTCTTGCAACTTCCATCAGCACAATACTAGACATTCGAGCCCAAGATCAGGTATATGGGTATTTGCAGAAAAATTGTGTGGCTTGTGTAATTTACAAGCAGACATGTCGGCCCTGGTCCCAAGGGTTACTCCATTTGTTGTAACAAGGGAAAAGTTGAGTTCCTACTAATTCTATCGGCCCTACCAGAATTAGCAGAGTTACTAGCTGGCACTAACAGAAGAGAATTAGGGTTTCACAATAATTGTCAAATTTACAATAACATTTTTGCAATGTGCTCTTTTGTTGGCAGTGTGGATAAGACAATCAACATTGGTTCAGGGCCATATGTTTTTCGTGTCAATAATCATATGTATCACAATATGGGTAGTATGCTTCTGCTAGATGGCCGCACACCTGAATATGCTCAGTTCTATATGTATGATGGACAAGAAGCAATTGATCACTGTTTACAATTCCCCCACAATCCAAGCTCATTGGATCCTGAGATAGTTGCATTACTATTATAGATGATTAACAGAGAAAATGTTATGATAGGAATTTTCAAACAACTGCGAGACAAATATCCTCCATCAAAGCAAATACATGTCAGGCTTAGGCTACTAGGAAGAAGGACTAATGATGGTCGCTTTGTGAACATTTCAAGTGGAAATGATTATGAGTTTGCAGGCTTAGCGGTGGGTCATGACTTAGCCAACCAAAAAGATATACTTGTCTATTATAAGGAATGAGGTTTAGAGAGGATAACTGAAATACACCCATGCTTTATGTCGCTACACTACCCTCTCTTGTTCCCTCGTGGAGAGGATGAGTATCCTTTAGGTATTAAACACCGGGGGATCAATAGTTCAGGTCAGGACGATACCCATACGGTGAATATGAGAGAGTTTCAAGCGTTTAGATTTCAATTTCATCCGTCTAAAGCCCATACTTTGTTATTTAGTGGTAGACTATTTTTTTCCAGTATGTGGTCGATGCTTGGTGCTGCATAGAGCGTGGTAGACTTAAATGGGAAGAAAAGAACCAGTCAACAATTTGATTAGACCTTAATAGAAATATTGTTGACAATGTTAGTCATGGGGATACCTCGACATCTGATGTGGGAAAATGAATTATCCTTCCATCAAGCTTTACAAGAGGTTTTAGGTATATTACTACTAGAAATTTACACGTAGACATCGGTTTCTGGCCGATGTCTAATTATTTTGCAACTGATTTCTATATCGAAGATGTTAAAGGTTATCTCAATAAACATCAGTTTTTGGCCGATGTCTTGTATAACTTATAACATCAGATTTTATAGTTGTAGCTGTTGTTACAAAGCACAATAGACATCAGTTATTTTAGGTTCACCTGTTGTTTTAGGGTCTTATAGACATCAGGTATTTCAGAAAAGCCTGGTGTTGTATTTCACTTATAATATTAGTTTTTATATGCAGCTATTGTTACTATGCACAATAGATGTAATAACCCGAATTTCTGACGTTTGGTATGATTAAGTTTTTTAGATAAAATTTTTTCATTTTATGAATAAATGATTTTATTGATTTATTTTTTATAAGGTACTTGAGATGTGATGCCGTATTATTAATATACGACATATTGAAAAATATGTTTATCGGTGTTTACGGTAGCATACGTAATAAATATAGGACTTATAATTATTTTTGTCTAACAAAATAAATTTGGAATCCTGGTGAAAGTCGTAAAAGAATTTGAGAGACGGTGTAGTGAATAGTATTTATTCGGAGAATTGTTTCGTAAATTCTCGAAACAATTAAAGAGTATTAAATTAATAATAATGATTGATAAGAGAATTATAAAATGAGAATTTGATATTTTAAAACTTAAGTTTGTAGGATGAATAAAGTACGAGAATGAGAGATTTAAACGTCGTCGGGAAATTACGCGACTACCACACAAAGCTAGGGGACACATAAAAGAAAACAAAAATCAGCCAACACCCCATTCATTTAATTTTGCCGATTGTGAGAGAGAGAGAGAGAGATAAATAGATAGATAGATAGATAGATATATAGAGAGAGAGATAGATAGAATGTGAAAAAAGTGGATAGATTCTTAATAACTTGCTCGATTCTTGTCGGAAATGCTTGATTTCGGTTTCGTTGTTCACCTCTCTTCGAACCTGTTCTTTTCTAGCCATCATCATCATCACCAACACCACTTTTCACAATGATTTTTTGAAGAACAAGGGCTGCATTTTTAGGGGATAATCGAAGGCTTGCTTGATCGTTGCGTTGTTTAGCTCAAATCGAAGGTATAACCCTCCTCTTGCTTTGTCTTGAATCCTACATCATTCCATCCATCCAATCTCTTGCAATGATCAAAACCCTGAAGAACATGAATAGTGATTCTGAAAATAAAAATTTATTTTCTTTGATTCTTGGGTTCCTATGGCTTGGTTGATGATTGTTATGGCTTATACATGTTATGGGTAGTATAGATTAAGCTTGGTTAGTCATAGAAATGCATGGTTTGTTAAATTGATTTTAAGCTCTTAGTTCATAACTTTTGTTAGTTAAATGACTTGAGATTGATGTATGATATAGTATGTAGTTGAATGAGGAGTTTGGGATTGCTTGTTGGTTGAATTGAAGTAGAATAGAAATGGAAAACAATGAGAAAACAAACGTTACCATGCCAATTTTTTCTGTAGAAACTGTCTAGAAATTTCTGGGAGAATTCGTTCTCTGGTCTGGGCTTATGGATGATTTGGTTAGATAATAGATAGTCTCTAGATCGTTTACGTGCTAATTTTGCGTCATTCGGAGTTACGAGTCAAAAGTTATGAACGATTTAGTAATTGTAATTGTAACTAAGTTATGAAACTTTTTTTGAAATATTCCTTGTCAGTCATAGAAAACCTCAGAAAATAAATCGTGGGAAAATGATAAATTTCCAATTTATTAAAATGCTAGAAAACAGGGTGTTAAGTGAAATGAGCATAAGAAAAATGTGAAGCAATCGTTTTGGGAGTCGAATCCGAGCAAGTTAAATGACTTGTCTCGAGTCGGTCAAGTAACGAAAGTTGTTAAAGAGTATCATGACTACATGTCGGTGTATAGAACTTGATTAAAAACCATTGCAAGATAGTTTTACGAGTAGCTAAAGTAGGCCCGATGAGATGAAATATCGGGAAAAATAAGAGTTAATAAAACTACCAAGTACAAATTGTAATGGCCATGTTTGGACTCGATATAGGTTTTTGGATTAGTATTGATGTCCTAGCTCATCAAAATCATGAGGTTTAATAATCGTGAAGTAAATGTTAGTACTTAATAAAAAGTTGTTATGATTAGTAGAGTTAAAAGTATTTCACTCGAGTAGAGAGACTAATCAAAGTTCTTATATCTATTTATTGAACTACCAGGAACGAGTGGAACTATGGAATTGCATCATGGACACTAGGCAAGATTCCTAACTCTATTTTTCAGATTCTATTACAGAATATTTTGATTTCTGTATATGCAAGTGTCTTAAATTCTTGACTTTTTAAGAATTTATCTATATATTCTTAAAGTGTACTCCTTAATTTACCCAATGGGTAAAAGAATTTACCCAATTGATCCTCTTACACTTGATTTGCATATAATTTTGTAAGATCCACGAAGTATCCACATTTTGACCCATATTCTAGCAAGTTGGTTACATTTTAGAAATTTGAATTTTAAAATAATTTTTGTATGAAAATAAACACTAATTGATATATTCCTTGATTTGTGCATTCAACTTATTTTTTTAATATTTAGAATTATAAAATTATGCATTCAATTAGTTTTTGTTTCCAGACAAAAATGATATTTTTGTAATATTTTTAATATCTATTTAAATTTTTTTTAATACAAAAATGATTTGTGCATTCAGTTGAGGAATATTCTGGAATTTACCCAATGGGTAAAAGAAATTTACTCAATGGATCCTATTTGTACTACATCTACATTATATTTTATAAGATCCGTGGATTATCCATATATTATGTAATCAGTTTTTTCCTTATTTTTTGGATCAATAACCACGATTGTTACACTAATCCTTTGTCATCTCTTTTCAAAATTCAAATTTCTTATTGATTATCTAGCATTTGAATTCATTACTATTATTTCTCTCTTTCTGTACTTTTTTGCTCATTCTTCATCTTCTCTTTCTCTCTATTATTTTTTGATTTTTGTATTCATTATATGTTTGTGTGATTTCTTTTCTGTGTTTCGTATGTGTATATATATGTTTGTATTTATATGTGTGTATAATTAACAATCATTGTCTTCTATTATTTGAATGTTTCTTCATCTTTCAGCCAGTGCAGTTATTTGACGATGTTATTCATGTTTTTTCTTTGATATAGGTATTATAATGGTGAAGAAGTGTCGTCCGGTTCTAATAATCACATGTTATGGTTATTGATTCTACCCAATTAGGTATAAGTTCTTAAGCACTGAACAATTATATGATTTTTATAGTCTCATTTATTTCTCACATGATTTTTATAGTGATTTATTGATGTGTTTAATATTTATTATATAGTGTACATGTTTGATGAAAGTTCTGAAAAAGGTTTATTGTTCAATAAGGAATTCATACAATTTAAATACAATAGCGCATTGATTCCCCATGTATAAGTTCTTAAGCACTGATTGAAGCATATAAATCACTCCTATGTTTTTTTGAATGTTATAAATCCTTCATCGACGGTTATGATTTGTTGTGTTTTTTTAATGCTTGGATCAATTGTTTGATTGTTTGTTTTTGTAATTAACAATTATTTGTCTCTCAATTTTTTAATGCTTGGATTTACTGCTTGATTGGTTATTTGTTCAAAATATTGGTTTTTTTATAATGAGTTTGCAATTTCATGTGAACTGGAGATTATTAGTGGATCTCTCAATATTCAAAATTTAAAATATGTGCAGCTTATTGATTGAATATCTTTAGAGTCAAGCTCATTCTGAAGATCATAATCATCTATCGTCAAATATAAATTCAAGGTTGCTCAATACATTCAAGGTACTCCCGCAATTTATCTTATATACTTTTTGAGTCATATATGTGTATATACATATAGATGGAATTTTCAGAGATTTTCAACACTTCGAGGAAGTAACGCGGTCACCTATTTTTAAGTCCTTGGCCAGTTATTTAGACATAACATACACGTGTCAAGAGGATCAAACTGAATCCTTGATGTCCTATTGGTTTTTATGCAGACTGTATATGCAGTTAACATATTACTTATAATATATGGTCAAGAAAATTAGAAGTTGGCCTTCATTTTTAGTCTAAAAATAGTCCATGTTGGCAATTCTTTACTATTTTATGTTCCTTATGCATCATTTTTCCAACCTATTTAAATTGAGCAAGTTGTTGGAGTATGAAATTCTGCTGTTATTAAGCTATGAGTGGGAGTTGGTGTTCTATCTAGATTGCTATATGATGTTTTCCATATTTTACATATTATCAACAATTCTACAAATGATTCTTGGAAATTATCCACCTGTTGCTACTTAATTTCGTAGTTGGTAAGGGAAATTATTTATCTTATTACATCTTGGGAGTCTGACTTGGACTAAATTTAATTTGGTTTACTACATGATTTTGTAGTATTATAGCAGTCAATTTATGAAAATGTGAAGCTGGTATGGTTTATGTTTGTGTGTCAATGTACTGTGTTGCATGAGATATTATTGTCTCAAGATTGTTTGTTTTATAATGTTTGTTCCTTCTCTCGAACAATGCTCAGCATTCTAAGGTATTTACTACTAGGCAAACTTAGATTTTATTCTTTTATAGGTTTCAGAGCTCTCTTTGGCTACAGTTCAAACCTTATCAGATAGTTGTTGGAGCTTCATATTTTGCTACAAAATCTATGAATTATTACAGTGTTTGGTTTACTTTTTTCTTTAATCAGATGTCGTGCAGGAATTAATGGAGGTCTTTTAGATTGTATGGAGGAGAGAGCACATAATCACTTTGTTCACATCTATGGAAAATGGAGGCTATAAACCTGATATGGTAACTTTGACACAATCTTTGATTACAAAGTATCTTTTAGCTACTTTTCTGACTTATAAGTATGGACAAAAAATTCAGCCATGCAGGCTCTACCATGCATAACACAAAAGGCTCTAAGATGGTCTTTCATGTTGTCTCAAGTCGTGTGCAGGTTTCATGAAGGAAGATAGAGTAATAAATGATTATAGATATGAAAACAAAACAATTTCTCTAGATGTAACCGCAAACAAATATTGCATACCTTCCTGCCATTACCAACTTATATGAATATCACATGTTGAGCTTATACCACCATATATAGTATTTTTATCTTGGAGGTGTTAGGTATGAATACACACAAAGAGGGGGTGAATGTGTGTTTGGTGTATTTTCAATTCTTTTTGGTTTTCAAGAAATAATTTGGATTGTGAACTGGTTTCTTTGTATGAGTGTAACAATATTTGTATGTGTATGAGAATAGACCGTAAAGAAAGAACACAAACAAATACACAATCAATATATTATTGATTCAATGTTTGCTACAATCTGAAAATCAAATGATGATTTTCAGCTTCTCTTCTTGGAGATACAAAGTGTTTTGCCTATAGATCTAGAATTTTATAATGCAAAAACTTATTAACAAGAAATGGAAGATGTGGCTTTATAATGCAGCCAAAAGTACAAGTTACAATATTGCCTAAAATAGACTAACAATAATGCACATCAGAATTTTCTCTTTCCTGATTTGGTTGTTGTAGCTTGCAGGACCACAACATATTCTTTTCCTCCATTCCAGCCACCAACACTCTGTGTGCTCTCCAAGTTACCATTGTAGGCTTGCCACATGTCCAAACAACAAAATCATATATCATGATTTTGTTAAAGGTGCAGCAAAAATTGTTTCCATAATCAGTATAGTACTTATCCATGAAATTGCTAAATAGAATCATATCGAAAAGTGCTAGGATATATCATTGTTGGACTTCTCGATATAGTTCATTCCAGACTTTAAGAATATATAGATTAGATAGATATATACACATACCCTATTTCAAATGCATCAAATTTCAATATCTCATCTTTTTTTCTTCTAATTTTTCTTTTTCTTCGTCTCTCCAATCTTTCTTTTATGTGATTTTAGTATTGTTGTATGTACTGATTTATGTAATTAAAAAAGAAGAGATATAATTAAAAGAAATTATAGTCGAAAACTATGCATACTTTTGTTTTGATAGTGGTTCGAGTGTGTAATTAGTATAGAGAAGTCTTATATGGGATGTGGTTTTGCTTAAGATGTGTTGATCTAATATGGGTGTTGTTATCCTTTTATATTGTGTTATTCTTGATACACGTAATAACTGTCATGGACATATGGATATATTGATCTGATCTGCAACTATTGCAGTTAGCTTCTTAATATCAATTTCAACAAACTTTATCAATTGGATTATTTTTTGCAATTTATCCTATTAACTTATTTTTACCACATAAACCCAACGAAATTTATAAAATTATGAAAAAAACTAACCATGATTAAGTTGTCAACTTCTATCAAATATTCCATATTTAGTTAAATACATAATAAATTATTAACCAAACCATTTATTAGACATTTTTTTACAATTTATATTATTATTTCTATTATTTCATTAGATTTATATTGACATAAAAAATTATCAACTATAGTTAGTTAAATATTTTATAAAATATATTTTAAGTAATAAATATTATTATTTTTATTTATAAAAATGAAAAAAAATGATTTGAAGTTACTTAAGAATATATTTTATAAAATATTTAGTTAACGATGATTGATGATTTTTTATGTCAATTTAAATATTATTTTAGTAATTCTCATAAATCATTAGTATTTTATGCACTTTTTTGTATTAAGAAAATATGTATAATTGAAATATAAAAAAATAAACCAAACATGATTAATCATTTATTAACTCGCATCAAATATTTTATATTGAGTTAAATACATGATAGATTATTAATCAAATCATTTATTAGATATTATATTTTTTTATAATTTATATTATATTGTATAATATGTATTAAATACATGTTGTTATTGTATTATACTAGATGTTAACTCGTGCGATGCACGGACATTTTGTTTTATTAATTGAATTATTTATTTTAAAATTATTATTATTTATATGATTTTAAACAGTTTTAATATATTATAATTATATTATTTTTTAAACTTATTTAACTTATATATTTATACATCAATCGAATTAGATATAAATAAGAAAATTATAAAATGCATGACGAAATTATAAAATTTTACAATGCATGATGAATTTAGACTCGTGGATAGTTCTTTATGGCATGGTTTTAGTTCAATTATGATTTTGTTATGAGATGGTTAATGTGTTTTTATTCAAGTTAGTTGTAATTACATGTGTTAGTTTATTATTAATCAGAAATTATTTAAGTTGTAATATATAGTATAAGATTATTATAAACCAAGGTTAATGTTTTAGCGGCAAACACAACATTAAGGACATCGATATTGTGGTAAATTTCCTTAATATATTTTTATGAGTCAACTTATTTTTTTTTCAAATCATACTACTTAATTTATAATAGATATATTCAATAATTGAAAATATAAATTAATTAAATTTTCTCTATAATTCAGGATCATTTTTATTTTTCCTTATGTACTCTTATAAAATGAAAATCAAACGCATGTCAAATGTCAAATTTTAAGATTATAAAATAAAATAGAACCTCATATATTATGTTAATTTTTAAAATAATATAAGCATGTAATATATGTAAGAACAGATCCGCGTTGACGATATTCATCAACGGAAAAATAAATCAATACAGGATAAAAACGAAAAATAAAATGTATAAACACCTCTATTAACATAATTAATTATATATATAATTAGAAATTGAACAAATTCGATAGTGTGGAAAAAATTAACAAAACATATCAGTTATAATATATTTAAAAATTAAGAATTGAACGAAATCAAAACTTTTTAAGAAATTAACACAAATTTTTGTTACAATTTTATAATTCTAAATATTAAAAGAATGAACTTTTAGAGAAAAAAATAATGAAATTTTTAGAGCGCGCATTAGCGCGGACAAATATCTCTAGTTGGTTGTAAAGCTTTGTTGTATATAAATTGTTTATATCAATCAAGAACTGTGTTTTTTCCCTTTCTTATTTGATTATTTGACGACTTTGAACTTCTTGAAAAGTTAGAGTTCGTATAGCAAGTAATTACAAATATTTGTTGGAATATCGAGTTACACCTTTCGTACTCGATAGTTGACCGGGAGTATTATTATAAATTCACGACATTAGTCGTAATTATTCAAGAAACTACTCCTTGGAATATATTTTTATATTGTTTAATAATGGATAATTATTATTCATTATGAATTAATATCCTTTAAAATAATTAAAAGATTATTTTGATTGGATTAAATATTATTTAAAGTAAGTAAATATATTTAATCCCTTTTATTATTAATTATTATTTGAAAAGGAGATTTAATAACATTTAAATCTTGATTAAATATTTTAATATATTTAATCCTTTTTATTATTAATTATTATTTAAAAAGGAGATTTAATAGTATTTAAATCTTGATTAAATATTTTCAATTTCTTTTAAAATGTTTAAATATTATTTAAAATTGATTAAATATTATTTAAATATTAAACAATTACTTCTAAACCATTTGAAGCCTTTCAAATATCATTTGAGGGTTTAAAGTGATCTTTAAAAATATTAATTGACCCTTAAAAATTTGTTGGCAATTATCCTAAAACTTTTAATATTATTTTTAAATTAAATAATAATTAAGAGTCAACGATTAAAATATTTTATAATAAAATTGAGCTAACAACTCCACATTAGGGAATGAATAAACAACTTTGACATTCTTCTCATATATACACTTGTGCCATTACGGGCCAGTATCTTGCACTATTAAGTATTCTTCGCTGAGTTATTTTCTTCCCATATAACGACTCCTCGGTCGTGTTTTTGAGTGTTTTTTATTCAATTGCATTTATCTTATTGATTAGTTAACCGAGAGTCAACCCACATATATACGAGATTACTTCAACATAATTCCGGAAGTGATACTGTTGCATCATAAACTCTGATTTATTTATTGTCAAGATATACCTCGCTAAACTTTCTGCATATATATTGCAAGTTATATATTGATACTGTTGAACATCCGGTTTGGATGATTTTGGTTACCACCCCTTTCTTGGTGTAAATTACATAATTATTCTAATATATATCTTGCTGAGCATTCTTTGGCTCATTCTTGTTTTTTTTGTAAACTTTAAATCTTGCAGTAAGACGTGTCTATGGTATGCAAAGGAAATGAGAGGCTCGAGCTTGAGTTAGTCTGGTTTAAGGCTTCTATAGGTGGTGTAAGCTAGATAGGATTTCAGTTTAGAATCCTAAGACTTGTTGTAAAATATGCAATGTAATAATAAATGTTGAAATAATGTTAACTTCTAATGTAACTTTAGGTAGAGGTTATATTAATAGCATGAGATCCTGAGTTTATTAGAGTAGGATTATAATAACTGTTATTATTTTAAGTTCATTTTTTGAGACTATGGCTCGAGTTGTGTAATTGGATTGGGGTCACCAATATATGTTGTTGATATAATTGTTAAGCAAATGAGTAATTTATTGTTGGAAGTGGACCGTGACCCCAGATCTGGGGGTGTCATAATAGACATCGTTTATTTTAGGTTGACCTGTTGTGGTAGGGTCTTATAGACATTAGGTATTTCACAAAAGCCTGATGTTGTAGTTAACTTATAACATCTGCTTTTATAGTTTTAGCTGTTATTACAGTGCACAATAGACATTAGTTATTTTAGGTTGACCTGTTGTCTTAGTTTATAAAGGAAATCTGTTAATTATAAGATTTTTCTTTACTTGACTTGCTTGGTTACTTTATGAAAAGTGTGGCAATAAAAGGTCAAGTATGGCCTGGTTATGTTCGTCAAAAAAGTATGGTTGCTATGTCATCCTTCCACCATTCAAGGAATTATGTCTTTAATCATTAGTTGATTGCTTGGTTGGTTTTACCAACTAGTCATAGTTCTAGTTGCATTGTTAGTAATCCCATTTGGTTGCTGCAAATTCTAGTTGTATGGGTTGCATGGCTTTGGTGCACTTTTACTTGTCATCCCATGATTAGCACTTAATCCTCTTGGTCAAAGCATGATTAGTTTTAAAAACGTTTCGCCTTAATAACTTCGTAATATGAATATTTACTATTCACAATACTTTAATTCTTCTAGGATCATAATTTCTCTGATTTATAATCCTCTAGTTATCCCATAATCCTCGTATTCCTCGAAACCTCGTAAATTATGAAAAATTAGTAAAAGTGAAAATTCTCGGATTCCGACGGCTTTTACATACACTCATTTGTTTTGTACTACCGTAATATAACATCAGATTTATAATCTCCCATCATTTATATAGTGTCGTCTAAAAAGTGTTTCATAAACCTGTATAATTACTATTCATCCATGTTTTAAATGGTTACAAAATTCGGGTTATTACAGTCTCCCATCCTTAAAGGGATTCCGTCCCGGAATCTATACTGAAAACAAGTGAAAATTGTTGGTCCCTGATATTGTAGAAGTGGGGTTGAATACAATATCTGAATTTATTTTGGAATTTCGAATTTTAAAAATATTATTTTAATTAATCACGAAATATTAATTTTAATGAAATACTTTTCAAGTACAAGATATAATTTTTAACTTGAAAAGTATTACAAAATTTATATGATGAAAAGTGTATATAATTGATAAAGTATTCTAGAACGATTTAGACATGAATTATTCGGGTTTAACAATTATATTCCAAACTTGTACAGAAATCTTTGAATATTACAATGCAGACAAATTTCTAAATTTGAACTGTTTTTCATCTACTGAAATAATGAAGAGATCACCTCATATTTATAAAGGTTAAAGCTGGAAAGACTTTTGAATAAAACTTATTTAAAAAATCAGAAAGACTTTTTAAATTTGCCTGTAAGACTTTTCAAATTAGCTGGGCAAGACTTTTGAAACTCGGAAAAACTTTTAAAATGCTCGGTAAGACTTTTTCTGCTTGGTAAGACTTTTCAAAAGTCTTGCCGAGACAGATGGATAAAACCTTTTAAAAAGGTCTTGCCGAGATAACTCGGTAAGACTTTTTGAAAAGGTCTTACTGAATTAATTCGGTAAGACATTTAATTCGGTAAGACTTTTCAAATGTCTTACTAATTTAATTCGGTAAGACTTTATAATTTATGCAGCAAGACTTTCTTTAATTATTAAATAAAATGCTCTTTTTAACTTAATTAATTCCACCAATTTTTATTTAAATAATTTATAAATTAAATTAATTCAAGGTGAATTAATTTAAGTTGATAAATTAAATAATTAATTAACTTTTGATAGTAGAATTAATTTAGTTTCTTCACTGCACAACCGTTGTATATTTGACATGAGTCTTCTTTTCTTCTGTTTGAAAATCACTTGAGCTAGGTGAAAAATATTTATTAATTTAGTTGACACACAAATGTACTGTCTAGTTCATTTGTGTCATATTAAAAAATATTCTTCATCTTTTGACTTTAAAAGTTGTGATCTTCTGTCTTGTTCTCGCTTTGTCTTCAATATTTCTTTTCTTGGAATCTTTTTGTAGTAGGCACTTTGAATCTTCTGTATCTTCTGAACTTTACTGAAATACTACTTCTCTATTTTTCGCCACCGCTTGAACATATTAATGAACTTCTTCCGGTGTAGAGTAGCAACTTCATTGGAACACTTCTGATTTTAGGATTCTTTATGTCTAGTTGACTTTCTTCATCCCGATTCCTTCCTCAATATTTATTACTTACTTCACTTTCTTATTTGAGTTTAGTTATCATCTACTTATTACAAATAGGACCAGTCATATGACTTTCAATCTCCCCCTATTTATTATTAAATATTTAACACACAAATTTCTAGAGGATAACTCAACTAACAACTAAGAAAATAATATGACATTTAAGAACTTTAAATAATACATTGTTTTCTGGATCATATAATATATTTCCAGATTTCAATGGTGAAAGATAAATAAGATAGATGTTCCTCTAGACTGAACATATTTAATAATGTTCTATCTTGACTTACCCATTATTACCAGCTTCAGAAATATCAGCTTCATCTTCTTATAGAGTTTAACTTTTATGACCAGGTGTCATTGGTATATCTTCAGTGGCTGGTTTCTCTGGATCAGATTCTACATTTCCAGATTTTTTAAGTAACTGAAATGAAAGATGTTTGTTCCTCTAGTACTGAACATATTATACAAGTAGTATTATCTTCATTTCTCAAACTCATCACTACTCCCCCTTAGAATGGCAGGGATGAAGTCATGTTCTCTTTTTACCACTTCTCCTATGTTTCTCCAATTTCTGTCTTCACTTCTCTACTTAGGTGAATTCATTCTCCCCTTTTGTGAATTATCCAACTTTTCTTGTTTAACAATTGAGTAATCCTCTTCTGGTAAAAGTCTTTGTTCAACAATTCTCCTCTTTGGATCTTGTTCAACACTTCTTCCTTTTGGATCTATTTCAAATCTTCGAATCAACACTTATCCCCCTTAGTTGAGTAATCCTCTTCAAAAGAAATTTCCTCCCCCTTAGTTGAGTAACATTAGAAATCTGTAACAGGAAATTGGGAATGGGATTTGGTAGTTGTGCTAGTGTGTGATTTTACTTTATGTTTCTCACAATTTTTTTGCTCATATACACTCTAAGAGTTTCACTCATAGAATATATATTTTCACTCCTTGTCACTTCTGTTTCACTCTTTTCTCACAAAACTATTTCTCTCTCAGTACGGTTGACACAGTCTTTTGTACCTACAAGAAAGATCACCATAGCCCCTTCAAAAGAGGTTACTGGTGGTGCAATGGGGTTTTATAAATCCCCGTCCTCAATTGAATCTATTAAAATATTTGACTTTTAAAAATTGAATTGCTTCAGGAATAGATTCAGTGAGTTGCTGATCATCTAAGATGATCTATTCCGTTAGGAATCCAGATATGTTCCATCTGGGGAGGGAGACAATGATATATAATGTAGCACATGATCCAAGTTTCTTCCTGACACTTGTGCATGCATGTTGATTCAGTTAGAATCATTAATCATCCTTCCTTCCTTGAAATGGAAGTTTAGAATAATTGCTACCTTCAATTCATTCTTCCTGTGATATTTCAATCGCTCCCTCTTGGTCCCTTTTGGTCCGAAACTGGTCCTTAAAAATAAAAAAATATTTGTGGTTTCTTGAAAAATATCAGATGAAATTAACTCTTCATTAGTAGCCTTGGATGACAGGCTGAATTCAATAGACTCGCTATGTTGAGAGAATGAACCTAATAACAGTTTTGCCTTTCCCAAGTCTGTACCCTTTTGAGAGAACACAGATGAGCTAACAGTTGTCTAAGTTTATATATTTGAATCACCTTTCTGGAGACAGATCTTTTGGTTCACTCACATTACCAACCTTATCGAATGCACTCATGGCATTGATTCCCTCATTCTTAATAAGGTATTATGTTTAATGGCTAGAGAGATGGATGTGATAGTGTTTGTGTGTTTGGTTCTAAGATCTTGGATAGAGATTGATGCCAAAGATTAGGATCTCACTATTAGAAACTATTGGATGATCAAGTTCATAGATCTTTCCTAATACTTCATCTTTGGGTCCACTTCTCAAAAGTGACGTGAAATAATCAGCACATATTATATATGTATAGAGACTTAAAAATAAAATTAAAATTAAAATTAAAAAAAATAAAGATGCCAACTTTTATTTAAAAAAATAAAACTACACACACACACATATATATATAACTAATGATACCAAAAGTTGAAAACAACAATAATATAAAATATATTTACAGTAAAGATGCCAATTAAATAAAACTGTACAAAAATATGGAAAATCTTTTTGAGTTTTCTTTTTCATTTTGTTTGTTTGTTTTTTATATCTTTTAAGGAATATATACAGGATATTTACAAGGATTTCTTAAAATTAAATATGTAATTTAAAACATCATGCAATAATAAGTTCATGTTTAACATCCCTAACTCACTAACCAACTTAGAGAAAATGGATTCATCAAGTGGTTTCGTGAAGATGTCAGCAATTTGATCTTCTAAGGGACAAAATTTAACACCATAGTTCCATTCATGACATGCTCTCGGATGAAATGATACCTTATGTTTATGTTCTTGGTTCTTGAATGTTATACAGGATTATTAGAAATTGCTATGGCACTTGTGTTATCGCAAAGTATTAGAATTTTAGTTAGCGCAAGTCCATAATCATTCAGTTGATTCCTTATCCACAAGATCTGTNATCCACAAGATCTGTGCACAACAGCTACCTGCCGTAATGTATTCTGCTTCGGCTGTCGAGGTAGATACTGAGTGTTGTTTCTTGATGTATCAGGAGATCAATCGTCGTCCTAGAAACTGACAGTTTCTAGAAGTACTTTTCTTGTCCATCCTCCATCCTGCATCCTGTATAATCTGAATCTGTATAAACTATTAGTTCAAAACCTATATCTTTAGGGTACCAAATTCAAAGATTTGGTGTGCCATTCAAATATCTAAAAATTCTTTTAACGACTATAAGATGAGATTCCCTAGGATCAGATTGAAACCTTGCACATAAGCATGTTACAAACATTATATCAGGTCTACTAGCAGTTAGATATAATAATGAGCCTATCATACCTCTGTAGCTTGTGATGTCAACCTTCTTACTAGTTTCATCTTTGTCAAGCTTTGTGGTTGTTGGCATAGGGGTTTTTGCCGATGTAGAATCTTCTAGATTGTATTTCCTTAGAAGATCCCTTACGTACTTTGATTGGAAAATAAAAATCCCATCTTCCTTTTGCTTTACTTGCATTCCAAGGAAGAATGACAGCTCACCCATCATGCTCATTTCATACCTACTCTGCATTAACTTAGCAAAT
>QRFB01002639.1:4363-31356 GCA_008931105.1 Oenanthe javanica | reverse complement strand
AGCTCACCCATCATGCTCATCTCATACCTACTCTGCATCAACTTAGCAAATCTCTTGCACAAGTTTTCGTTAGTAGAACCAAATATAATATCGTCAACATAAACTTGGACAAATATCATATCTTTATTATGTAATTTATAGAAGAGAGTTTTATCTATGACACCTCTAATAAAACCGTTTTCAAGTAAAAACTCAGAGAAAGTGTCATATCATGTCCTCGGTGCTTGCTTGAGTCCATAAAGGGCTTTGAATAAAAAATATGCAAAATCAGCAAACTCTGGATTTTCAAAGCCAGGGGTTGCTCCACATATACTTCCTCTTTTAATTCTCCATTCAGGAATGCACTCTTCACATCCACTTGATAAACTTTGAAATTGGAATGTGCTGCGAATGCCAAAAATATTATGATGGCTTCAAGTCTTGCAACTGGTGCGTAGGTCTCATCATANTGTGCTGCGAATGCCAGAAATATTCTGATGGCTTCAAGTCTTGCAACTGGTGCGTAGGTCTCATCATAATCAATTCCCTCTTCCTGGGAGTAACCCTTTCCCCCAGTCTAGCCTTTTTCCTTGTAACAATATTGGCTTCAAGTCTTGCATCTTCAATTTTCTTTGGTTCTTCTTGAGATAGAAAAATTGAAAATAGGCATTCATTTAAAGTTGCACTTCTGGTCCTAACTCCAATATCCGGATCACCTGTGATCAATTCAAAGGGATGTTCTCTGATCCATATCCTTTCCCTTGGTAGGTTTGACCTTGATGATTTGCCTCTATATTCATTGTGATGTTGTGTTCTGCCAGTAGATCCATCATCTCCCCCTGAATTACTGCCTAGAGTACTTGTTAATCCACCACTGGTATTAGTAGTATCTCTAGTGATTCCATTGTTTCCACCACTATTACATGGATCATTATCATCATTATTGTCATCATCATTTCCTACTGCAACCTCAGGTTCTTCTTCACTATCCGAATCTGAGTCTGGATGATTATCAAATTTTAATGACTCAAAAGGATCTTCAGTTTGGATGCTTAGGAGTTTAGTGTCATCAAATATAACATTGACACTTTCTTTCCCTTGGTGTTGATCAATTATGTACACCCTATATGCTCTTTTTGAATAACCGACAAAATTGCTTCGTGTGCCTTGGCCTCGAATTTTCCACGATGTTCATCTCCATCTTTCAGCACAGAACATTTAGCTTAAAATACATGAAAGTACTTGACTGTTGGTTTCATGCCAACCATTAATTCATAGGGTGTTTTCATATGATCTTTATTGATTAGAGTTCGATTCTAGGTATAACAAGCTATATTTACTGCTTCAGCCCAAAAATAGATAGGCAACCTTGATTCACTGAACATAGTTCTTGCTTATTCCAACCTTGATTCATTGAACAATTAGTGATTGATTACGTCAAATTAATTGAGTTAGATTCAATCAGGGTTCAATTCTTCCTTTCTATAACTCCATTCTGTTGCGGAGTTCTTGGAGCTGAGTATTGTCTTGTTATCCCCTTGTCTGAGCAAAAACTATTCAGAATTTCATTCTTGAATTCTGTTACATTATCTGACCTTATTTCCCGGACTGGTAGTTTTAAATCTAACTCAATTAATTTGACGTGATCAATCACTAATTGTGGAGTTTCATCCTAAGAGTTAAATAATAAAACCCACATATATTTTGTGTAGTCATCCACAATCACTAAGGCATACCTTTTCTTTGACATTGACATAATATTAACTAGACCAAATAAATCCATATGTAACAGTTCAAGTGGTTCAGTAATGTTTGTACTGTCTTGCCTTTGTGACTTGTTTTCTTTGACTTTCCTTTCTGACATGCCTCACACAATCCTTTTTGTGTAAATTCCATCGGAGGCAGTCCTCTCACTAAATCCCCCTTGACTAGAGAGTTCACTATTTTGAAATTTAGGTGTGAGAGTTTCTTGTGCCATAGACATCTTTCTTCTGATGAAGCCTTTGAGTAGAAACAGTTTGCTTCATATTCAGTTCCTGAGTTGAGATCAGCTACGTACAAGTTTCCTTTCCTTACTCCGCGTAAGGCTAGTTTGTCATCCTTAAAATGAGCTATTAAACACTTTTCCTTAATAAAGTTTACTTTGTATCCTTTATCACAGAACTAACTGACACTGAGAAGATTGTGTTGAAGTCCTTCCACTAAAGAGTCATTTTCAATGATAATATTTCCAGCATTTAACTTGCCATATCCCATAGTCATTCCTTTGCTATTACCTCCATGATTAACACTTAATCCACTTGGTCAAAGCATGATTATTTTTAAAAGTGTTTCACCTTACTAACTTCGTAATATGAATATTTACTATTCACAATACTTTAATTCATCTAGGATCATAATTTCTCTGATTTATAATCCTCTAGTTATCCCATAATCCTCGTATTCCTCGATACCTCGTAAATTACGAAACAATTAGTAAAAGTGAAAATCCTCGGATTCTGATGGCTTTTACATACACTCATTTGTTTTATACTATCGTAATATAACCTCAGATTTATAATCTCCCATCATTTATATAGTCTGGTCTAAAAAGTGTTTCATAAACCTCTATAATTACTATTCATCCATGTTTCAAATGGTTACAAAATTTGGGTTATTACAGTCTCCCCTCCTTAAAGGGATTCCGTCCCGGAATCTATACTGAAGACAAGTGAGGATGCTTTCCAGCTCCCACATTGACTCTTCAGTGTTTTGATTCCTCCACAGGACTCTTACTAACTTCACTACTTTGTTCCTGAGTACTTGCTCCTTTCGGTCCATAATTTCCACTAGTTGCTCCACATATGTCAAGTCGGGTTGTAGATCACGTGTTTATATTCCATTACATGTCTAGCATCCACATTATACTTTCTCAGCATCAACACATGAAACACATTGTGGACCTGCCGTAGGTTTGGAGGTATGGCCAACTCATAGGCTACTTTCCCAATGCGTCTTAGGATTTCAAATGATCCAATAAATCTTGGACTTAACTTTCCCTTCTTACCAAGCCTCATTAATCCTTTCCTCGGGAATACCTTTAGAAGTATTGGGTCTCCAATCTCGTACTCTCTGTCTTTCCTGGTCTGATTGGCATACTTCCTTTATTTGTCCTGAGCGGCTACCAGTCGGTTCCGGATGAGTTTTATTATTTCCCTCGTATACTAGACCAACTCGGACCCCAATATCTTTCGCTCTCTTATTTCTACCCAGCACAAGGGGGAACGTCACCTTCTACCGTACAAGGCTTCGTAAGGGGGCATCCCTATGCCCGCATGGTAGCTATTGTTGTAGGCGAACTCTATTAAGGGTAAGTGATCATTCCAACTTCCTTTAAAATCTATAGCACAGACCCTCAACATATCCTTTATGGTTTGAATGGTCCTTTCACTCTGTCCATCCATTTGGGGATGATAGGCGGTACTCATGTTTAGTTCAGTCCCCACACATTTTTAGAAACTCCTCCAAAATCTCGAGTTAAACCTTGGATCTCAATCTAATACTATGGACACGGGAACTCCATACCGCACTATAATCTCTTTGATGTATATTTCTACCAGTCCGTTGACTATATATCGTTCGTTACTTGGAAGGAAATGAGCTGACTTGGTTAGTCTGTCTATAATCACCCATATCGCATCATGGTTCGTGTTCGTCCTTGGTAATCCTATTACAAAGTCCACAGCTATATGTTCCCATTTCCATTCGAGAATCTCTAAGGGTTGCAAAAGACCACTGAGCCGTTGGTGTTCTGCCTTCACTCTCTGACTTGTCAAACACCTTCTCAGCCATTCCACCACATCCTTTTTCAAGTTCGGCCACCAATAATACTCTTTCAAATCTCTATACATCTTGGTACCATCTGGGTGAATTGAATATCTTGAATTATCTCCTTCATGCAAAATCTAATCCTTTAACTCCTGCACATTCGGAATCCAAATCCTGGAAGCATATATCATGATTCATTTCTCATCCTTTTCACATTTTATCTCTTCTCCGATCAGGGATTTCCATTCTTCTTCTCGCTTCTTTTCTTGACACAGCCTGATCTTTTCTATCAATGTAGGTTGCATACTGATATCAAATAATCTTTCGGTGCCCTTACCGGTCACTTTTACTTCCATCTTCGTTTTCTCAAACTAACGAAGCAGCTCTTCTAAAGAGGTCATCATCTTAAGTCTCTCTTTCCTTCTAAGGGCATCGGCCACTACATTGGCCTTTCCTGGGTGATAGAGGCTTTCGCAGTCATAATCCTTGATTAACTCTAGCCACCTCATTTGTATCATGTTCAACTCCTTTTGTGTAAAAATATACTTCAGGCTCTTATGGTCCGTGTAAATCTCACATTTCTCACCATACAGATAGTGCCTTCAAATTTTTAGTGTAAAAAATATCGCGGTCAATTCTAAGTCATGGGTGGGGTAACTTATTTCATATTCCTTCAATTGTCGTGATGTGTATTCAATCACCTTGTCGTGCTGCATAAGCACGCACCCTAATCCCTTATGCGAGGCATCACTGTAAATCACATAGTCTTCCTTTCCGTCAGGTAAGGCTAGCACATGGGTTGTTACTAATCTGTTCTTTAGTTCCTAAAATCTTTTCTCACATTTTTTTGTCCTGTCAAATCTTTCCATTTTCTGAGTAAGTCGAGGCAGTGAGGCGGCTATCTTGGCAAAATCCTGCACAAATCTCCTATAATAACCAGCCAGTCCCACAAAACTTCTTACATCGGTTGGAGTGGTTGGCCTTTCCTAGTTGGAAATGGCTTATATCTTAGCAGGGTCGACCAATATCCTGTCGCTATTTATCACGTGTCCCAAAAATTGAACTTCCCTAAGCCAAAATTCATACTTTGATAATTTGGCGTACAACCTTTCTTCCTTTAAAATCTCTAGAACTATCATCAGATGTTTTGCATGTTCTTCTTCATTCTTGGAGTAGATCAAAATATCATCGATAAAAACAATGACGAACATCTCCAAGTATTTCTTGAAAACTCGGTTCATCAAGTCCATGAAGGCTGCTGGAGCATTGGTTAATCCAAATGACATTACCAAAAATTCATAGTGTCCGTATCTGCTGCGAAATGTTGTCTTCAGTATATCTTCTGGCGTAATCTGTAAATGGTGGTACCCGGTTGTTACGGAATAAAAACGAGGTGTATTTAATGCGCAATTAATACAAAGGTTTGGGGGAGCTTCAAGCTTTAATGGCTGCACTAACATTTCGTTACTTCCTCAGGTCCTCGTTAATTGCTTATGTATCTCTGTTGTGTTTAGAGAATCAAGCCAACAACGTAGTTATAATGTTGAGGGGTTATGCCCTTTATATAGGCACATGGAGGCCTTGGAATCAGATTAGAAGTAGGAGACTTGGTGGCCAAGTCTCCTACTGTTAGGGTTGTCTAAACCTCTTAGGAATGAGAGTCCTTGTGGGACTCCTCCCATATTTGAGTTTCTAGATCCTTCTAGGATTAGGGCCTTCAACAGGTTTTTCGGGCCTTAATTAAGCCCTTATTAATTAATCACGAAATTAATTAATAACAGATGCTTACTGGGCCTATGGCTTCAATAGAGCTAGTGGGCTGGATTTACAAATCCAATTGATTATTGGATTACAAATCCAGTTGATCCTAGGACTTATTTTCTTAGTTCGTTTTAAGGGCCCAAGCCTTTGGACCATATCAGGTCTAATAAATAAAATAATAAATGCTATATTTATTATTTCTTCAGGGCTATTTTTACCCATATCATTTGCCCCCCAAATTTTGGGAAAACTTCGAGAGTTTTCGTAAAAGTTTCACAAAGGGTTTTCAATGCCTTATCAGGCTTTTGACTCATTTTAGTTAATTTTATCTCGCCTTTTGGGCTCAAGCCTTTTTATTTTTAATCCTTTTAAAGAATTAATTTTCAACAAATTGGTCCCCAA
The DNA here is from genome assembly GCA_008931105.1 of Oenanthe javanica. Classification (NCBI taxonomy): domain Eukaryota; kingdom Viridiplantae; phylum Streptophyta; class Magnoliopsida; order Apiales; family Apiaceae; genus Oenanthe; species Oenanthe javanica. The sequence continues at coordinate 25,407 of QRFB01002639.1, read as the reverse complement.
AGGACTTTACTCCTAGAAAATTTATCGAGGATGCCTTTTTCTTTTTTTTCTCTCTTTTTTTAAATTTTTATATATGCTCTAAATCAACCTGGATCGAGGTTGATTTCGACCTGGATCGAGGTTGAACAGGGGTCCAAAACACCTCGAGGTCGAACAGAGTGATTGAGGTCAATTTCGACCTGGATCGAAGTCGAATAGGGGTCCAAAACACCTCGAGATCGAACAGAGTGATTGAGGTCGATTTCAACCTGGATCGAAGTCGAACAGGGGTACAAAACACCTCGAGGTCGAACGGAGTGATTGAGGTCGATTTCGACATGGATCGAAGTCGAACAGGGGTCCAAAACACCTCGATTGAGGTTGAATTAAGCTTCAAAATCCCTTGAGGCCAAAACCAACGGCTCTGTTCTTATCGACTTGGAATGAGGTCGATTTAGGCCTTGAATATCCTTGAATTCGAAATGTCTTACTATAATTGACTTCGACCTCGATTGAGGTCGATTTAAACCTCAAAACCCTTTAAGGTCGAAATGTCTTTCTGTGATTGGCTTGGACTTTGATTGGAGTCGAATTAGACCTCAGAACTCTTTGAAGTCGAAAATATCTTTCTGAGATTGACTTCGACTTCGATTGAAGTCGAATTAGCCTTTAAATATCCTTGAAGTTGAAATGCATGTTTGAAGTCGATTTCGACCAGGGTTGAAGTCGATTTAGGCTTCAAAATCCCTTGAGGCCCAAACCAATGGCTTTGTTCTTTTCGACTTGGAATGAAGTCGAATTAGACCTCAAAATTCTTTGAGGTCGAAATCTCTGGGGGCCTCATGGCTTTATGATTTTCGACTAGGAATGATGTCGAATTAGACCTGAAAATTCTTTGAGGTCGAAATCTCTGGGGGCCTCATGGCTTTATAATTTTAGACTAGGAATGAAGTCGAATTAGACCTCAAAATTCTTTGAGGTCGAAATCTCTGGGGGCCTCGTGGCTTTAGAATTTTCGACTAGAAATGAAGTCGAATTAGACATCAAAATTGTTTAAGGTCGAAATCTCTAGGGGCCTCGTGGCTTTATAATTTTCGACTAGAAATGAAGTCGAATTAGACATCAAAATTGTTTAAGGTCGAAATCTCTAGGGGCCTCGTGGCTTTAGAATTTTCGACTAGAAATGAAGTCGAATTAGACATCAAAATTGTTTAAGGTCGAAATCTCTAGGGGCCTCGTGGCTTTATAATTTTCGACTAGAAATGAAGTCGAATTAGACATCAAAATTGTTTAAGGTCGAAATCTCTAGGGGCCTCGTGGCTTTAGAATTTTCGACTAGAAATGAAGTCGAATTAGACATCAAAATTGTTTAAGGTCGAAATCTCTAGGGGCCTCGTGGCTTTATAATTTTCGACTAGAAATGAAGTCGAATTAGACATCAAAATTGTTTAAGGTCGAAATCTCTAGGGGCCTCGTGGCTTTAGAATTTTCGACTAGAAATGAAGTCGAATTAGACATCAAAATTGTTTAAGGTCGAAATCTCTAGGGGCCTCGTGGCTTTATAATTTTCGACTAGAAATGAAGTCGAATTAGACATCAAAATTGTTTAAGGTCGAAATCTCTAGGGGCCTCGTGGCTTTATAATTTTCGACTAGGAATGAAGTCAAATTAGACCTCAAAATTCTTTGAGGTCGAAATCTCTGGGGGGCCTCATGGCTTTAGAATTTTCGACTAGGAATGATGTCGAATTAGACCTGAAAATTCTTTGAGGTCGAAATCTCTGGGGGGCCTCATGGCTTTAGAATTTTCGACTAGGAATGAAGTCGAATTAGACCTCAAAATTCTTTAAGGTCGAAATCTCTAGGGGCCTCTTGGCTTTATAATTTTCGACTAGGAATGAAGTCGAATTAGACCATAAAATTCTTTGAGGTCGAAATCTCTGGGGGCCTCATGGCTTTATGGGCTCTATACATGGGCCTTTTATCGAAGAGTATAATAGCTTTCTCAGAATAAATGGCTTTCAGGGTTTTTGGATCATGGCTCTCTATTAATTAACTTATAGGCCTTTCATCTTTATTGGTCCTTTCTGGCTTTGGACTATCTATTTTATAGGCCTTCGAGGCTTTTGATTTTGTAACACGGACCTTCATGGTTTTAAGGGTTATAGATATTTGGGCCTTAAAACATGGGCTTTTGAGCCCATTCACCGGTCATACCAGTTGATTTTCCCTTCAACGGTCGTGTGACCTAGAAACACCTGTTAAAAGGTGAATTCAAACGATCATGTCACCGGCTGGGGATTGTATATATGAGTGGTGTGAGGGGCTTCATTTCTCACACTTCTTATTTCTCACTTCTTTCTCCTATATTTGAGCTCTCAAGCTTTCTAGCAATTCCAGTCTTTAGTTTCTTCGAGGATACACAAAAACTCGAAAGAAAGATGGCAGACAAAAGAGCTTCGAGACTGGCAGCTATTAATGCGGGATCGTCTAAAAGAGGTAAACCCCTAAATCGAATCCCCATTTTTTCTACCTACATGTCTTTGATGGATATGATAAATCAAAGGAGGGATGAATACCCAAGTCAATCTCACTTAGACTCGTACAGCCGTAGTAGTAAATTTTTTGATATTGATGAAGTAGAGGAATACAACAAACTTTTTAATTTCCCCCCTTGGTTTACCATTTCCTTGGTAGAGCCTGGCGACAGGACCTGCCATTGGAATCCTAGTCGTTTATTTATTTATGTAGACGCCCAATTAGCGGGGATTAGGTTTCCTTTACATGATTTCATCCCAACTCTTTTGGCTGATATTCAAATAAATCCTTGTCAAATCGTGCCCAATGGATGGAGACTTATCCATTGTTTCATGGTTTTATGCTTGGAAAAGAAGATAAAAATGACTGTCCCCCTTTTCCGAAAAATATTTCAATTCAAAAACTCTTCCAGCCTTTCCTTGAGTTGGGTTCACATAGCTCACAGGCCTAACAAAACCCACATCTTCGACACCTCTTCAATACTTGATAACAACCTTCGCTGGAAGGAAAATTTTGTTCAACTGAAATGGGAAGGGGGAGATTGAGGGGNAAGTGAAATGGGAAGGGGGAGATTGGGGGACTCTTTTTAGGCCCACATTTAGCAAGGTAGCAGATGGGAGTGTCGACTCCATTAAACTCTCAGAGGAGGAGCAGGCCGCCTATACCAGGCTTACTCAGGTGGAAAACAAGCAAGTTGCTTGGGTTCTTCTTGATGAGCACAAATTGAAGGCCGTGGGCCTGTCGAGGGCCTCGAGCAAAGGTATATTATCTTACTTAGGCCTGCCCCCCCTTTTTTTGATTGTTTTACTTACATGTCTTATGTTTTCTTTTCAGCTGCTGCGTTGATTGACGAGTGTACTATTTCATTCGTGGAAGAAACGGGCCGTATGAAGCGGCTAAAGCTGATGAATGACCCTAAGCAGGGGAAGGAACTTCCGACTTTCTTACAGCCACATTCTGAGCCAAACGAGGCTAAGGGCAGTGAGCCTGTTAAAGTGCCTAAATCCCAGTTGTATAAACCAGGTTGGGATTTCATGAAGTCGGACACTATGGTCGGCTGCACAGATCATGCATGGGATTGGTCCCTTCATTCCCTTACTCCTTGTGACTACAAGGACATCGTTTTAGGACGTGACGAGGATAGCACCAAGGCTTTGGGTGCATAGGCGTTGGCATCAGTAAGTTTCCTCTCTTGCTTGATTCGCATTCCTCAGTCCTTTTGGTCATACTTTAGGGCTTACTATATGCTTTGACTTGTTTTGTTGCTTTTCAGGCCAATGCCTATTTTCAGGCTTCTTTGCTCCAAACAGAAGCGTGGAAAACTCGGGCGGGGAAGCACAAGAAAGAGCTTACTGTGGCCCATGCCAAAATCAAACACTTGGAGGAGAAGCTGGCTGAAAAGGAGGAGATCCTGAAACAGGCCCAGGCTGAGGTAATTGAGCTTAGGGCTGATAAGAATGCCATTATTGACAAGTATATGGCTTCGGACGAGTATCGGGAGTTGATTGAGGCTCATGACGACCTAGTCTTTCCGGCCAACTATACTATTGGTTGGAATGATGCCCTCAAGGAAGTGCGGGATAAGCATCCAGGTTTGTTTGACCCAAGGGTAGACCTTAAATGCCCTCAGTCAGCCGAAGCCTTGAAGCGGCTGTTCGATGAGCATGAGGAAACTAATGGGGAGGACAGCCCTGATGTTAGGACAGAAAAGGCTCGTGAACCTTCTCTTACTCCTTCTCCTTCTTCTCACAGGGTTTCCTTAGAGAAGACTGCCACAAAGGCAACTCCCCAGAAGCCAACAGAAGAGAGCTCCTCCGAAGAGGAAGGATCAGGTGAAGGTGAAGAGGGTTCGTCTTCATCTAGCGAGGTGGAGTCATCTAAAGAGGAGGAGGAGGAGGCGTCGAAGTAGATAGGTTTCATTTATGTTGCCCCTAGGGGCTTTGTAAAAACATTTAGCCGCAATCCTCTTTATTTATGTATTCATGTCTTCTATTTTCCGGCCTTTTTACTTTGTGCCTTAGTTTTGCTATGTTTTCTCGTGTTTATCTTGAACATAAACAACAAACACTCTCGAGGCTTGTAAAAAGGCTAAGTGAAAATGATAAACGTTATATAGGGAAAACAGAAAGCATTTTTCAAAACTTATAATTTAGTATAAAAAGAAACAAATTATGCCTTCGAGGCTTAAACAAGTCAATAATTAAATGTTCACTAAAATAAAAATTGACAACTTAAACATAATATATTCTCAAGTTGGCAGCATTCCAGCTTCTTGGGATTTCGATCCCTTCAAGTGTTTGGAGCTTATATGCCCCCTGTCCTGCGACCTCTTTCACTTGATATGGTCCTTCCCAGTTTGGGGCTAACTTGCCCTTGGGACCTGCTTCAGACGCCTCGATTTTTCATAGGACTAAGTCTCATATGCGGAAGAACCTTTGTTTTACTCTAAGGTTATAATAGAACGAAGCTTTCTTTTGATTTGCCACTATTCGGGCATTGGCCTTGTCGCGTATCTCATCTATCAGATTTAAAGCCAGCTTCATCCCTTCTTCATTGGCTTCAATTTGGAACTCTTGCACTCTCGGTGATGCTTGGGTTATTTCAACGGGCACCACTGCCTTGGCCCCATAGGCTAGTTGAAACGGAGTAGTACCTGTTGAAGTCCTACAAATAGTTCTGTATGCCCATAAGATTGGAAGCAACTCATCAACCCAAGTCCCTTAGGAGCGTTCAATCCTCTTTTTGAGTTCATCCAAGATAATTCTATTGGCCACTTCGGCTTGTCCATTTGATTGTGGATGAGTAACTGAAGTGAAGTGTAGTTCAATGTTGTAGTTTCCACAGTATTCTATGAAGTCCTTGTTGTTAAATTGAGTCCCATTATCCGTCACAGGATTCGGGGTAATCCATACCTGCATATAACACTCTCCCAGAAAAATTGTGTTACATTCTTAGTGTCAATCTTGGCCAAGGGCTTGGCTTCTATCCATTTGGTGAAGTAATCAATGGTGACTATGAGAAACTTTCTTTGCGCACTAGTCATAGGAAACGAGCCTAAAATATCCATTCCCAACATGGCAAAAGGGAGTGGAGAGTTAATGGATGTCAGCATCTCAGGAGGCTGCCTAACGACGGGTGCAAACTTCTAGCAGCGGTCACACTTCTTAACGTAAGCTTTAGCATCTCTAAGCATTTCAAGCGAATAGAGTCCTAGTCTCATGACTTTATGGGCAAGAGCCCTGCTTCCAAGGTGTTGCCCGTATACACCTTCATGAACTTCCCTTAGGGATGCTTCAGCCTCATGGGGTCTTAAACATTTTAAATAGGGTATTACGTATGACTTCTTGTAGAGAATTCCCTCTATAAGGGAATACTTCAAGGCCCTTATTGACAGTTTGCGTGCCTCTATGAGATCAGATGGTGTCTTTCCCGTCTCCAAATAAAGCTTGATAGGATCCATCCAACAAGCCCCTAGCTCGATCGGGGCTACCAGTTTAGCGTTAATACTTGGGGTCTTCAAGACTTGGAAATAAACATTTCCGGAACAACTATCATTCTCTGACGATGCAAACTTAGATAAGGCACCAGCCTTCACATTCTCCTCTCTCGGAATATACTCGAAGTGACATTCCTCAAATTGCGTGGCTTGAGCCTTAACAATCCTCAAATATTTGGCCATAGTTTCTTCTCGGGCCTCAAACTCCCCATTTACTTGAGAAATCACTAATCTTGAATCACCACATACTCTAAACTTGTTCGCCCTCAGAGTTCTGGCCAGACCAAGTCCAGCTATCAAAGCTTCATACTCTTCTTCATTGTTTGTAGTCGGGAAATCCAATTTGATTGCATACTCAACAATGAATCCATCAGGGCTTTGCAAAACCAAGCCAGCACCGCTAGTGCTCATTTTTGAAGCTCCGTCAAAAAAGAGCAGCCAGTATTCTTTGAATTCCTTCTCTTTTTTCTTGTTCTTTTTAGTTTCTTTGTCTTCTTCCTGCCCCCCGACTTCTTGGTTGGGAATGGTACACTCAACCACGAAGTCAGCTAGAGCTTGAGCCTTGATGGCCGTTCTTGGCTTGTATGTGATTTCAAACTCTCCAAGCTCAACAACCATTTAATTAGCCTCCCGCTGGCCTTGAGGCTGTGTAATATGTTTCTCAAAGGCTGGTCTATCAAGATTTCAATAACATGCGTCTGGAAGTAAGGGCGTAGCTTCCTCGAAGCCATTACTAATGCTAGGGCAAATTTCTCGACCTTCGAGTAGTTCAGCTATGCTCCATGCAGAATCTTGCTAACGTAATAAAAGGGTTTCTGAACCTTTGCTTCTTCCTTCACGAGAATAGCGCTCAGGGTCGAGCTAGAGATGGCAAGGTATAGATACAGTACTTCTCCAGGCTTTGGTTTGGCAAGCAAAGGTGGCTCAGCCATATATTTTTTTAACTCTTCAAAAGCAGCCTGGTTTTCATCGTTCCAGTCAAAATTTTTAACCTTTTTGAGGGCTTTGAAAAATGGCAGGTACTTTTCTCCTGACTTGGATATGAAGCGCCCCAGGGCTGCTACCTTTCCTGTGAGTTTTTGGACATCTCTTACTGTCTTGGGTGACTCCATACCCAAGATTGCTTGAATTTTATCATGATTGGCCTCAATGCCTCTTTTAGAGACCACCAGGCCTAGAAATTTTTCAGAACCTACACAAAAGGCACAATTGGCCGGGTTTAACATCATCTTGTGGGTTTTCAGAACTTCAAATGCCTCACTTAGGTGCTTAAGATGATCTGCCTTGTCTAAGCTCTTGACTAACATGTCGTCAACATAGACCTCCATGGTCTTACCGATGAGGTGCTTGAAGATTTTATTTACAAGCCTTTGATACGTGGCTCCTGTATTCTTAAGTCCAAAAGCCATAACCAGATAACATAAAACACCAAAGTCAGTAATGAATGATACTTTAGGGACGTCATTGGGGTGCATTTTAATTTGGTTGTATCCACTAAATCCATCCATGAAGCTAAGCATCTCGTGCCCAGCTGCGGCGTCTATCATCGTGTCTATCCTAGGCAGAGGAAAACAGTCCTTAGGACAGGCGTCATTTAAGTCGGTGAAGTCTACACATATTCTCCACTTTCATTGCTTTTTTTGATCATTACTGGGTTAGCCAACCATTCAGGGAATTGAATCTCTTCAATGAATCCAGCTTCCAGTAATTTCTCTNATTTCTTCAATAAATCCAGCTTCTAGCAATTTTTCCACTTCCTGCTTAATGGCCTCCTGTCTTTCAGGGGCAAAACTTCTTTTCTTCTGTTTGACCGCTGTCCTTCCAGGATTTACATTCAACTGATGTGTTATAAGCTCGGGGTCTATTCCTGGCATGTCGGCTGCTGTCCAAGTGAAAACATCCCTGTTATCTTGCAGGAACTGTATCAGCTGTTCTTTCAGGTCTTTGGGGAGCGAAGTCCCTACATAAGTTACCTTCTCAGGGTTTAAAGGGTCCAAATGAGCACTCTCCAAGTCTTCTGCAGGTTTACCCCTCCTTTCTTCTTGATCCCTGACATCCATGTCTTCAATAGGGAGGACCTACCCCCCAGTTCCACTAGGCTTCAAGGCAGCTACATAACAACTTCGAGCCATTTTTTGATCTCCTTTCTCTTCTCCTACTCCATTCCTAGTCGGGAATTTCAGCTTCAGATGGTATGTAGAGGCTATTGCTTTGAAAGCATGCAGCCCAGTCCTACCAAGGATCGCATTGTAAGTGGTGCTAGCCTTGATAACTAGGAAATTTAGCATTTGAGTAGACTGTCGAGGTTCTTCACCCATAGTCATGGGTAGTTGTATGATTCCTTCTATCCGGGATTCGACACCATTGAAGCTATAGATTGGCATGTCAGAGGGGGTCAGCTGTGAATCATTATATCCCATCTTCACAAAGGCTTCATAAAATAGAATATCTACAGACGATCCACCGTCTACCAAGACTCCCTTCACTGGAGAGTTTCCTATGACAGGGGTGATTACCAAGGGATCATCGTGGGGAAACTTTACACCTTCTAAGTCAGAATCATCGAATGACAAAGGGACCTCAGTCCTTGATCTCTTGGGAGGTTCTCTAACTATGCTCGTCACCTCCCGGGCATATGCCTTCCTGGAGTTTCGAGAGTTACCTGCCGCAGTCGGCCCTCCTGAGATCACGTTGAACACAGGCCCTCTGGGTTGATGGTTTCTATCCTTGGGGTCAGTGTCTCTTCATTTGTCGTTGTGACTCTTGTCCTGCCTAGCACCTTCCTTGGTGTATTTTTCTAACTTCCCCCTTCTAATTAGGAACTCAATCTCATCTTTTAACTGACGACAATCGTCAGTGTCGTGTCCCACATCCCTGTGGAATCAGCCGTACGCGTTCTTGTTCCTCTTCTCAGGATCAGTCCTTAGTGGCTTCGGCCATCGAAGATCCTTACCCTTCTCAATGTCCATTAATATTTGGCTACGGGCAGTGTTTAGCCTCGCATATTCTATGAACCTGGATCCTCCTTTCTTCTTGGAGTCATTATGGTCATGCTTAGCATACTTGGCATCGGCAGTATACTCAACATCACTAAGTCGCTTCTTAGAGTAGGTATTCGGGGCTTGAAACCCTTGGGCTTTCTTCATACTTTCCTCAACCTTGATATACTTTCCAGCCCTCTCTTGGAGCTCGTTCATACTTTCAGGGGCCCCCTTAGCTACTGATCCCCTGAAATTTTCATCAGAAGTCCCTTGCTGTAGAGCTATCGTAGCTACCTTCTGGTCTAAATCAGGGACCTTCAAGGCTTCTTTTGTGAACCTATTCATATAATCTCTCAAGGACTCATTCTTTCCCTGGTGCATATTCATTAGCGAGGTTGAGCTCTTCTCATGTGTCTTACTGCTAATGAATTGTCCGATGAAGGCCCTGCTCAGATCCTTGAACGACCCAACAGAGTTTTGTGGTAGACGACTGAACAACCGCTGAGCCATACCACTCAGGGTTTGGGGAAACGCCCTACACTTAATAGCATCGTTTACAGGCTACAACAACAGTGCATTAGAGAATGTGAGAACATGATTTAAGGGATCCCCGGTTCCATCGTAGGCCCTAATTATAGGCATCTTAAACTTCCTTGATATCTTTTCATTCATGATACTTTCAGTGAAAGGGGGAGTAGGATCATCTGGGTCTCCAAGGGGTAACAGGTCTTGGGGGTCAGCCCTAACATGACTCGTCCTTGTTTGCTTCCCAGTTGGGGGTTCGTCCAAATCAATCACAGGCGCGTTTTTTATTGACCCTCCAGTACCTTAAATTCTGGGACATTGTTGCCAGGCTAACGCCCTTTCCAAGTCCTTCCTTAGTCGCTGTGCTTCAGCCTCATGAGCTCGTATCATCTCTTGTAGGTTTGTGAAGTCAGTGTTTTGAGGCCCACGGGGCTGGGTACCCCTTCCTCCAAGAGGCTCCTTGCCAGGTCGCCTCCTTCGAGGATTTATATCCTCGTCAGAAGACTCCTCATCATCCGTAGAGTAAGGCCCAGAAAAATCACGATCTCTTGGTTGCGGGGTATAGTGGGGCAACAGCCCTTGCTCTTATGGAGGCACGTAGTTTCTCGGGAGCCCATAACGAGGGTCAGGTGTAATGGTAGATGAGACATGTAAAGTAGGGGGATCAATAAAAGTTGTACGAAGGGGAGGAATTACCTGGAGTGGAGGAATCAAAGCATGGATGGACACGTCAGGGTTGGAAGGATGAACAACGACGCTCAAAGGTCCAGCTCATCGAGTACTTGTTTCAGGGTCCTCAACAGAGGTGTTAGGAACAGTAGTTCCTTGCTCATATGTCACGATGGGAGAGTCGTTGGTGTCGATAGCGGTGTCAGGGATATCTCTTTCGAGGGTGCTCACAGTCCTACGTGTTCTTGCCATGGTTGTTATTCGTTTCCCACAGACGGCGCCAAATGTTACAGATTAAAAACGAGGTGTATTTAATGTGCAATTAATACAAAGGTTTGGGGGAGCTTCAAGCTTTAATGGCTACACTAACGTTTCGTGACTTCCTCAGGTCCTCATTAACTGCCTACGTATCTCTGTTGTGTTTAGAGAATCAAGCCAATAACGTAGTTCTAATGTTGAAGGGTTAGACCCTTTATATAGGCACATGGAGGCCTTGGAATCAGATTAGAAGTAGGAGACTTGGTGGCCAAGTCTCCTAGTGTCAGGGTTGTCTAAACCTCTTAGGAGTGAGAGTCCTTGTGGGACTCCTCCCATGTTTGAGTTTCTAGATCCTTCTAGGATTAGGGCTTTCAACAGGTTTTTCGGGCCTTAATTAAGCCCTTATTAATTAATCATGAAATTAATTAATAACAGATGCTTACTGGGCCTATGGCTTCAATACAGCTAGTGGGCTAGATTTACAAATCCGATTGATTCTTGGATTACAAATCCAGTTGATCCTAGGACTTATTTTCCTAGTTCGTTTCAAGGGCCCAAGCCTTTGGACCATACCAGGTCTAATAAATGAAATAATAAATGCTATATTTATTATTTCTTCAAGGCTATTTTTACCCATATCACCGGTTCTAAGGTCAATCTTGGAAAAACATACTGCATCCTTTAATTAGTCGAACAATCATCAATCCTTGGTAAGGGATACTTGCTCTTTATAGTTAGCTTGTTTAGTTCTCGGTAGTCTATGCACAGTCGCATGCTGTCGTTCTTTTTCTTTACAAACAACATCGGCGCATCCCAAGGTGACACACTTGGTCTTATCATTCCCATCTCTAATAGTTCCTATAACTGGGTGGCTAATTTTTTCATCTCTACTGGGGCTAGACGGTACGGGGCCTTTGAAACTGGAGCTGTCCCTGGGGCTAATTCAATTGCAAACTTTATTGCTCGGTTGGGTGGCAGTCCTGGGAGATCCTCTTAAAACACATCCTCAAATTTAGCCACAATTTGAATGTCTCGAAGTTTAGGTACCTCTCGGTTTGTGTCTACCACAGAGGCTAGGAAAGCCTCGCACCCTTTTCGTAACTATTTATTGGTTTGGGCTATATTTAAAATCTTTCTGATCTGTCGTTGTCCCTTGAACACGACTTCTCTCCCTTCCAGTACTTTTAACCTAATCTTTTTCTTCTCACAATCAATCTCCGTACCGTTTCCCAACAACAAATCCATTCCCAAGATGAGTCAAACACCCATAGTTTAAAAGGAATTAAATCTACCCTAAAGGCTTGCCAATCTATTTCTAGATTACAGTTCGGGTATACTTAACTGACGGGGATTATTTCCCGGTTGGCTATCTCTACCTTGAATAAATCTTTCAATGGTTCATCCAAAAGATTTAACTTACACGCAAAATCTTTAGATACAAAGGACTTAGTAGCTCTAGAATAAAATAAAACATTAGCACGAACTGTATTAAGGAGAAGTGTACCTGCTATCACATCTGTGTTTCTAACTGAAAGGTTTCGAGGCACAAACGCAGTGGAATAAACGTGAAAATAAATACAAAAATCAAACCCAAATGCAGTATACATGCGAAACATGATATTTAATTCGGAAATTAGTTGTTTACCTTAAACGAAGCTTTAATAATAGATGAATAATGGAGGTCCAAGCTTGAACCACCATGTATCCATGATAGAAGAAGAGCACAAAACCTTCAATCACCACGTATCCCGCAGCACGCGATCTACGCTCTAACGGTATCCACACGAACACTTGATATTCGAAGGAGGAAGGATGTATTAGCACCCAAGATGTTTCTCTCAACCTCTATCTCTTTCTCTCTCTATACGGCTAGGGTTTTCCCAAAACTGAATTAGGTTAACTCCTAGAGAAAAAGATGTATTCATAGAGAAAATAAACAAGCCCTTTTAGCCCATCATCTGATTGGGCCTTATACTTAATTAATTTATTTAAAATTCGAATTTTAATTTAAATAACTAATTAAGTCAAACTTAATTAATACTCAAATATAATTCGAATTATAAATTAATTCAAATTTCAAATTTTATTAATTAAGTCCAAATTTATTAATATGTAAAATAAATTTGAATTACTATTAATTCTCATTCAAGTGTTCTTTGTGTGTGACCCTTTAGGTTATTATTACATTGGCAATAATTTTATTATCCAATAACAAAATTATAAATATTGAGTGAAATCTAGTAATACATCATTGCTACCCAAGTAATAATAATTAAATCGGTGATTCGATTGAGCCTTTCGTGAATAATGTACAATGTAACATAATCCCGTTAATATTGATATTATAGATTAAATTTAAGGCACGTGTCATGTCGTCCACTTCATAATATAATCTTTATTTTTCTTGATCGATGAGTAGACTATTAAAATCAAATCAATATTTGAGCACGACCGTGTATTTCATAGTCTCACTCAAACAAGAGGCCAATAATATCNTCCTAAAATTAGGAGGATTAAATCCCATCTAGATCATTCATATTTCTCATACGATTCATAATATACCCAATGTCCACTTTTATCATCACCCGGTCAAAGGTAACTTTTAATGTAATCAAAGTATATTAATTCTCGTATAGAAATATAATGATTTCAGGTCTAAGGATCATTACACCAATTATCACAGTGAGAATTACTTATGACACTTATTAATATGTAGAATCTCACGGCGGGTCATTCTAGTGCTATGAATTGAGACATGTACTTATAGTTCTTGACTTTAGTATCCCCATACCTATGACCAATGAGATGTGGTCATCTGTCAAGAAACATACTAGTCTTTGTGCATTATTATTGTCCTTAAATAATAATACTCGACTAGGGAATTTTAGGAATAAGATACTATTCATATAATCTCATTTTTAAGTCACATACTTAAAGATATATAATACGTATCAAAATTCCAAGGACATTTATTATGCTTTCAATTTATTACGCAGTAAATAAATAATAATTAATAAAAATATAATCCTTAATAGTAAAATATTTTCTTTAAATTATAAAAGTAATTGTCTCTAGGACACAATTACTAACAATCTTCCACTTGCACTAGAGCCAATTATCCAAGTATCCAATACTCACGAAACTAGTGTGACTTTCGTGCTTCTGCTGCGACAAAGTCTTAGTCAGTGGGTCTGCAATATTATTATTAATATGCACTTTACATATATGATATCTTCTTGATCATTAATCTCATTAATTATGTGATATCTCACAAATACATGCACAAACAACCTCCTTGGTTGCTTCGCAAGCATCAATATACTCAGGCTCTATTGTAGAATCAACAATTTTTTCTGCTGTGAACTATTCCAGCGTACAACATCTCAATTTAAATAGATAAAACACAAAGCCAGACAGAAACACTAAATCATCATTGTCTGTCTAGAAACCAGTATCACTAAAAGCTCTTACAACTAGCTTCACATATCCTCCATATAACAATAATCACTCTTTAGTCCTCTTTAAGTACTTCAGAATATTCTTGACTCCCATTCAATGACCATCACTTGGATTAGACTGGTACGTGATCATCATGCTTAAAACTTACGAAACATCATACTGAGTACATATCATCTCATACATTATAGAACCAATTGCCGAAGCATATGAAACTTTACTCATATGATCATTATCATCCAATGATTTAGGAAAATTTTATTTTGAGATCATTATCCCATGAGACATTGGGACATATCCATTTTAGCCTCTTTGCATTCCAAATCAATGCAAAATTTTGTCAATGTATGTACTCTAACTTAGGTCGATCAATCTCATTGATCTATCTCTATAAATCCCGATCCCTAAAATATAGGTTGCATCGCCTAAGTCTTTTATTGAGAAATTATTTTTTCAACCAAGTCTTCACAGTCTGTAAAGAAGGAATATCGTTCCCTATTATCAACATATAATACTAGGATGCCACATGGCTCCCACTAACCTCCTTGTAAACACGTGGTTCATCTTCATTTTGAATAAACCCAAACTACTTGACAGTTTCATCAAAATAAATGTTACATCTCCTCGAGGCTTGTCTTAATCCATAACTGGATCGACGCTACTTACATACCTTTCCAACATCTTTTGGATCAATAAAACCCTCAGGTNCTTTTTGACTGTTTCATGAAAACAAATGTTCCATCTCCTCGAGGCCTGCTTTAATCCATAAATGGATCGACGCAACTTACATACATTTCCAGCATCCTTTAGATCAACAAAACCCTTAGGGTGTGTCATGTACACATCCATATCTTTTTCAAGGCTCCCATTTAAGAAAGAGGTTTTGACATCCATTTGCCAGATTTCATAGTCATAGTAAGCAACTATTGCAAGAAAAATCCTGATGGACTTGACCATACCCACTGGTGAAAAGGTCTCATCATTGTCAATACCATGAATTTTCTTGAAACCTTTTACCACCAGTAATTCCTTATGGGTCTGTACGTTACCATCCATGTCGGTATTATTCTTGAAAACACACTTGCACCCTATAGGCTTTACTCTTTCAAGTGGATCAACCAAAGTCCATACTTGATTAGTATACATGGATTCCATTTCAGATTTCATGGCATCCAACCATCTCTTAGAATCTGGAGTGTTCATAGCATCATGGTAGGTGAGAGGCTTATCTTCGTCCACAAGCATCACTTTACCATCTTGAGTCAAGAGAAATCTATAATATCTCTTAGGCTCATGGCGAATCCTACTAGACCTACGAAAAATCTGTGTTTCTTGAGCAGTATTGTTTTCTTGTACATTCTGTTCAGGTTCCTCCATTGGTTCAATGTTATCATGTGGGTCTCGAACTTCATCGAGATCTATTATCCTCCCACTGTCTTTCTTAGAAAGCATTTTTCTTTCAAGGAACATTGTAGTTCAAGCAACAAACACTTTGTTCTCGGACAAATTATAGAAAGAATAAATCTTTGTTTCAATTGGGTATCCCACAAAGTTACACTTGTCTGATTTAGGTCCTAGCTTGTCAGAAGTTAGACATTTCACAAACGCCTCACATCCCCAAATTGTTATAAATGACATGTTTTGACGTTTCTCAGTCCATATCTCATACAGAGTCTTCTGAACCATTTTAGTAAGAACTTGGTTAAGTGTATAAGCAGTTGTCTCCAGGGCGTAGCCCCAGAAACTAATTGGAAGATTCCTTGACTCAACATTGATCACACCATGTCCAACAAGGTGTGATCCCTCCTATAAAAAAAAAACTTTTCTTTGATATTTTCTCATTCATCTTTATAGTCTTCAAAATTTTTCAAATGATTCGGATTTGTTCTTCAAAAGATACATATATTCGTATCTACTGAAATAATTAGTAAATTTTTTGAAGTTAATAAAATCTACCTTTTGTCATCGTGCGCATATGACAATATACATCATTATGTATAAGTCATACTCATTCAGTGACCCTTTCACCATGTCCGGTAAAAGGAGTTTAGTCATTTTGCCAAATAAACTAAGATTCGCATCCTTTTATAATTCATAATCAAACTTATCCAAGAATGCATCCTTATGTATTCTGGAAATGTGTTTCTCATTAATATGACCTCAACGACAGTGCCAAAGGTAATGTTTGATTTGAGTCACTTAAGAACATATAAATTATTAAATAGTTGTACAACATTATAAGCCTCATCATCGAAATAGAATAAACAACTATTATTATTTAATTAAAATAAAAAAGCCTTCCTTGTCTAAACAAGAAACTAATATAATGTCTCTTCTAATTGCAAGCACGTTATAACAATTATCAAATTCTAAATTTTCCTTGTAGGCCAAAACATAAGTAATGAATTCCTCCAACCATAGAAACTACCTTTACTCCAATTCTAACCGGATACTCGAAGCTTGACCCTTACTGATCATCTTCTTCCGATCTTCCAAATAAGCATGACAATTTAATTTCCAGTCTCCTAATTTTTCATAGAAGCGACAACCGTCTTCTTTGTCAACACCTCATTCAGACGTTAGAGCCTGTTTTNTCTTCTTTATCAACACCTCATTCAGACTTTAGAGTCTGCTTTAGGGATTGGACTTTGGTTTGACAACGAAACTAGATCAAATCTTCTCCTTGCCTTTCCATTTTCCTTTCCCTTTTGCATTCCCTATGTTTACCATCATTATAGTAGTAGTACATGCATTTATCATGTTACTTTCAGCAGTTCTCCACATGCTTAGCAACTCAAGAGGTGGTTCACTAATCTTATTCATTTTATTGTTCATAACAAACTAAAAATATTTGTTGTCCAAAGATTTAAGATCAAATCTAGGTGAGTCTCCAGACCAATCTGGAAGCCCAAAATGTCAAGGTACTCATTATACCCTATAGTCTTTAGAATATGTGGTGTAACCGGGTCTCATTCTCCCTACTTGTAAGTGTATAGTACCCTTTAATTTCAAATATATCTTGAAGAGTTTGACTCTCAAATATCCTTTAAGGGTGCTCAATCGTCCCACAATCATTTATATGCTCGTGTTGCTTTTTAAGCTCAGCATTCATAGTTGCAAGCATGAGACATGAAATATCAGTCGTAACATCAATTTACTTCCAATAAGAACTATCATTTGCACATGTTATATTCTCAACTTTAATAGCAGGGGTAGAGATTTGACTAACATCGTGGTGCCCGAGGACAATCCTCAAGCTCATATGTTAGTCGAGGAAATTTATTCTCGTCAACTTATCCTTCTCAAGAACTGATCATATAGAGAAGTTATTTGTGTTTATCATTTGATATCTATAATATTAAAGTATATAAAATAAACTAGATTACAAATTTAATATTAATTATGTTTAAGTGATTATGGTATATCACCATATACCTCCCACTATTTTTATCAAACTAATAGCCCTAACTATTAATTCGGAAAACATTTCTTTAAATCTTTCTAGTGAGCCAAGATCCATATTTCATCAATGTTTTAAGATAGCGTTGGCTAATACACTTAAAAAATTACTATTTAGCTGTATCAAATATAACTCTTGGAAAGTTTAGTGGACTAACCCTTTGTATACATTTATCCAATAAATCTCACCAAACTCTATGCCTCTAAACCCACAATCCTATTTAGATGATTTAGTTAAGTTAGACCCAGCGTTTTAACAAACTAAGTACACTTACTTATCACGTCTTCCCATAATTGATAAGAGCACATTGCATTGGCAAACCCACTCCTTCTCAATCTAGATCTTGACGAGTATTAAACATTGGAAGATATCCAATTAACTTAATATGTATTTAGGGATTTTAATGTTTATATGAACGATCATGATCCCATCATAAAGAGATTCTCAATTTTTCCTTGATCAAATAATTCATTTCAATATTTGTCAATAGATTTATTTCCAGGTCGTCGGAGAAGTCACAAATGGTCTCTCTTAAAAACCGACTTTCTTACGAATTAAACTAATAATCCGCTTTTGACAAAATCTCCTCATATCAGAAAAAGAAAATTCATATTTAATACCGTGTTTCATAAACACAAGAATCTCATGATCGTTTGTTCAATTTTAAAATCTTGAATCGTTACAGANATAGATAGGAGTCCCCTGCCACTGACAGTCCTTCCCCTTATCGATCTAGGATTCGATGAGTGTTCATTCATTGGAAAGCATCCGAGTAAAACTTAATATTTTGTTAAGGGGTTTTAGAAAATTTATAACGATCATGATCACATCATAAAGAGATCCTCAATTTTTCCTTGAACCAAATATTTCAAATCGACATCTTAAATTGTTCATTTCCCAGGTAGATGGAGGATACCAATGGTCACACTTAAAACCCATCAGCCTTACGAATACGCATATCCGCTTTTGTCAGAAAATCCCAATTATAGATATCAAAAATCCATATTTAATTCCGTGTTTTAAAAATCCATATTTCATAAACACAAGAATCTCATGATCGTTTGTTAATTTTAAAATCTTGAATCGTTACAGATTTTATCTTGTTTAAGCAAACATGGCATGAGTGTCGTATCTAATACATAAATGATTAATCAATATTAAGCATTCATCTCGGTTATATCTACGCATACATACCAATACATGCAATCATATACATATATGTAATGTGCGTAAATTAAACGTGTTTGGTTATGGCCCTCATCCTATGTGATCTTTCCAAGCTAATGGAAAAATCAAAGTCAATCTATGGTGGTTTAAAAACACTATCTATTACATGTCTTCTTTCTTTATTGCTCCATCATCCTCTTTTGGATTACCTCCTTGCTTGCAAGCCTTANNAAATAAAACTATTCTAATGAAATTACAAGAAGAACTCGAGTTACATTCGAGATAATTAAATTACAATGAATAAACGACATGCAAGTCGTATTTAGAAACCAAAACCATAAATCAAAACCTTTATTCTATGGGTATTTAGGCCATAATCACGCACTATGCTATCATGTAACACATTAAAAATCTCATATAATCTAAACATCGTATCATATATCATATTTCAGATCATATCGTAATACATAGAATATTAACCGAAATTCAGAAAATTAAAAAAAGATTTCTTAAGACAATAAATCGCTGTTTTGAGCCCTGTAATGATATCAAATGGCTTACAGACACGAAGCTGAAAAAGTCAGTCTTCCTCGGTGACCCGATTCCAGTCAGAAAAAATATATTGTTTATAAACATCGGATACTGGACACAGATTTCACAAATCTGTTCAGTTTTTTTTCCAGAAATCGTATCGTATACAATCTCTATACTAAAAACAACGTATATCATATATACATACCCAACGATACATACAACCATCACATGATTATACAATCCATCATGAATATGATATATATTCAAAATCAAATATATACGTATATATATATTCAAAATCAAATATACATGTATCGCAACAAAATTACGACGGTCATATACATGCTCATATATATATAAAATTGTAAACATACAACCGAATTAAAACGTTTCGCAAGTAGCTCTGATGTCATTGAAGGATTTCAATGCACAAACGCAGCGGATTAAACGTGAAAATAAATACAAAAATGAAACCCAAACGCAGGATCCATGTGAAACATGATATTTAATTCGGAGATTAGATGTTTACATTAAATGAAGCTTTAATAATGGATGAATAATGGAGGTCCAAGCTTCAATCAACCTATATCTATGAGAGAAGAAGAGCACACAACCTTCAATCACTACGTATCCACACGAACACTTGATCTTCGAAGGAGGAATGATGTACTAGCACCCAAGATGTTTCTCTCAACCTCTATCTCTCTCTCTATGCGGCTAGGGTTTTCCTAAAACTGAATTAGGTTAACTCCTAGAGAAAGAGATGTATTTATAGAGGAAATAAACAAGCCCTTTTAGCCCATCATCTGATTGGGCCTTATACTTAATTAATTTATTTAAAACTGGAATTTTAATTTAAATAACTAATTAAGTCAAACTTAATTAATACTCAAATATAATTCGAATTATAAATTAATTCATATTTCTAATTGGACTTAATTAATATGCAAAATAAATTTGAATTGCTATTAATTTTCCTTCAAGTGTTTTTTGTGTGTGACCCTTTAGGTTATTATTACGTTGACAATGATTTTATAATCCAATAACAAAATTATAAACAATGAGCGACATCTAGTAATACATCATTGCTACCCAAGTAATAATAATTAAATTGGTGATTCGATTGAGCCTTTTGTGAATAATGTACAATGTAACATAANTTCTTTGTGTGTGACCCTGTAGGTTATTATTACGTTGGCAACAATTTTAATATCTAATTAAAATTGTAAACAATGAGCGGCATCTAGTAATACATCATTGCTACCCAAGTAATAATAATAAATCGGTGATTCGATTAAGCCTTTCGTGAATAATGTTCCATGTAATATAATCCCTTTAATCTTGATATTATAGATTAAACTCAAGGCACGTGTCGTGTCATCCTCTTCATAATTTAATCTTTTTTTTTCTTAATCGATGAGTAGACTATTAAAATTAAATCAACATTTGAACACAGCCGTGCATTTCATAGTCTCACCNGCATTTCATAGTCTCACTCAAACAAGAGGCCAATAATATCACTCCTAAAATTAGGAGGATTAAATCTCATCTAGATCATTCATATTTCTCATACGATTCATAATATACTCAATGTCCACTTTTATCATCACCCGGTCAAAGGAAACTTTTAATGTAATCAAATTATATTAATTCTCATATAGAAATAAAATGATTTCAGGTCTAAGGATCATTACACCATTATCATAGTGAGAATTACTTATGACACTTATTAACATGTAGAATCTCACAGTGGGTCATTCCAGTGCTATGCATTGAGACATGCACTTATGTTCTTGACTTTTAGTATCACCATACCTATGATCAATGAGAGTGGTCATCTGTCAAGAAACATACTAGTCTTTGTGCATTATTATTGTCCTTAAATAATAATACTCGACTAGGGAATTTTAGGAATAAGATACTATTCATATAATCTCATTTTTAAGTCACATACTTAAAGATATATAATACGTATCAAAATT
>QRFB01002638.1:23074-52593 GCA_008931105.1 Oenanthe javanica | reverse complement strand
TATATATATATATATATATATATATATATATATATGTAATTAGTACTTAATTTTAGTTTTATTGGCCATCTAAAAATATATATTTAAAATTATTAATTTATATGTTATGAAAATTATTGGCTTCATAAATTTTTTAACTAAATAATATATATATATATATATATATATATATATATATATATATATATAAAATATAGGCTAGGGTTCAAATAGTAACCCATTATTAGCCGGGGAACCACTCTAATAAAATCCTAATTTTCTCAATTTGACCCGACCCAATTAATTATTAAGGTCCAATAATGTAAATTAGATGTTTAATTGAATGCTAATACATGTTAATAATTTTATAAAAATATTGGAAGTATGTTCTGTAAAATTATAATTGTACATAACATAATAGAAAACATATTAAAAATATTCATAAAAACATATTAAAAAAATAAATTACAGAACATATATTGAATAATATTGTATAGAACATAGTGTAGAACATGTTTATATTATAAAGAATATTAATTATTATATGGTTCCCCGAGTTCCCCATGTAAGAGGGTTCCCCATATATAGAATTTTACCAATATATAATATCTTATTTGAGTAACTGAGTAATCAAATTCTATTTTATAAGAATTTGATTAATAAATAACTATAAAAAATTATTAAACATACAAAAAATCATAGAATACAAAAAATTATTACAAAAAATTTATATAATATACAAAAAAATATAGAACACAAATTACAGAACACTAATGCCGAATAATGTTCTGTAATTTTGTGTTCTATATTTTTTGTATGTTATGTAATTTTTTGTTTGTTTTGTGATTATTTTTTGTGTTTTGTAGTTTTTTCTATGTTCAACAATTTTTCATATATTCTGTAATTATATTTATTGTTGGTTGTTCATCATTGAACCTAAGCATATATATATATATACTAAATGTTTTTTTAAAAAAATTTGTTCCTAAATTTTTTGGATCCCGGACGATCGCCCCCTTCAGGGCCGACCCTACTCTTGAAACTTGAGTGTGCATTAATCATATCGAAGTATAATATCCGAAATTAAAATACAAAATTTGGAGGAAGGAGTTTTATTTTAATATGTTATTTATATACTCAAAGGTCATGCAAAAATGTTACCGGAAATATAGATAATAAAATTTTAATACCTAAAAAGAGAACACCTGAATAATAAAATACATGTTAAAAATTTAAATTTCTGATAATTCTAAAAAGTAATAATTAGATCGCTCGTAGAATTTGATCATGTATCTACTGCCTACTCCACCCAAACAAATACTTATGTCATCCAGTCCCAAAATATATTAAAACACACACTTGAAATTGAAAAAGCAATTTAAAATAATAAATCTTTAAAATATTGGGGTGATAATCCTTTCTATCATAATTTCAAAGAAAATAACTCAAAATATCACATTTCAGGAAAACGACATTTTTATCATTAAAAAAACGTAACTTTATCTTTGGGTATTTAAAACATGCAATTTTAAGTTAAGTTTTTATCGAATATTTTACTTAAAAAAATCAAAACACAAGTTTAATTTGCATTAATTTTCAAAAAAAAAAGTGACCAAAAACCTACCTTTAGTAGTTCTAAGTGATAAAGACGAGTGTGAAATCATATAATTAGATGCATTGTTCGATTTCGTACCTGGATACCCAATATAATAAAAAAAATGGAAGGAATATTAATTTTATATCTTTTAATCTTTTTCTCACCATATTTAGCCAAATATATTTACGTTTAACCTAAATTAATTTATATCTTTCTTATTGAATTAATTATAATATTTTATAAATATGCCAGTATTTTTTAAATTATATATATACGAGGGAATTAACAGCCAACCAATTGCGTCGGACGATCTCTTTATAACAAATCTTACCAGTTTAGACACATATTCAGATTAAACTAATTTCTTATTCATTTTATATGTATAGATAGGTCTTTCCACGAATCGAAGGTCCGATCGAATCCAAAATCTTATAATCGAATATAAACTTATTTAAAATCAAGTTCATCTGTAAAAGATCTGATCCGATAAATATGAATATGAATGATGTATGATAGGATAAATTATAATTATATGTGTGTGTATGTATATATATTATATTTATATAAACATATATATATATATAGTGTATATTAATTAATAAAATAAAAGTTTAAAATCACATTTCTATTTTTCTCATGCATAATTCAACTGATTATGAGCCACGACTAGTCTTCTAGACTTTTTATTACTCAATTAAAAGCCTTTTTATTATTAATTTCTCACAAACAAATTTATTATTTCACATACATTATTACACAATTCTTACTATGTGTATATTTGAAAACTTTAGTGTGTCTAAAATATATTATGTATTGTTTAAATATGTATATTGTTATTTGTTAATTTTAGGTATCTAACCAAAGAGATCACCTTTGGTTAAATAATTATATAATAATGTATGAGAATATTTTAAGATATTATTTGCCTATATTTATTGAGATGTTTTTTTTATTTGTTTTCTCTTATAATTTCAGGTACACGAAAAAAATGATTAAACTGATTTGGAGTGGGAGGCAAGTCAAGAAAGATGAAGACTTTTCAACTACTTTAATTGTATTTATTTGTTGATATTTTTAGGAGTTTCATCTTCAGGCTATAAGATTTTATTGTCTAAGCATCCGGAGACATTTTATGTATGCATTTCGATTGTATTTTGATACACTTTATTTATGAAATTATTTTTCACTGACAAAAAAAAAATGACTTTAAAAGTATAAAGACGTTGACGGGATTGAAAAGGCTATATTTAAACATTTTAGTTTTGTTTTGAATAGTTACCTTTTATTATTATCAAGTTCATCAATCAAGTTTCATGTCTGAACTCGATATACAATTTTTTAATGGTTTTGAGTTTTGCTACAAAGGTTTCAGTGTAATTAATTCTTATATGTTATAATATTACCATCATTTAACTATAATAAAATGAGATATGACGTGTATATTAATATTATTATAATCGACCAATAACTATATAACATAATATTAGTTAATTATTTAACTTATATGCATTACAACTTTACAAGAGTTAGTCTCGCTTTTTAATATTAACTAAAAAATAATAAAATTTAATTAGATTGAATATTCGATCCGATTATCTGTAATTCGAATTGAATAGATATAGATTAAGGTTGAAAATATTCGATATTTAATTTGATTTAATTCGAATAAATAAATAAATTTAAATATGAATTTAGAGTGATACAATACAAAACCGATCCGATAGAGTATATGCTAATAAGTACCAAAATTAATTCCGTCAAATTTCGTAATAATAATTTAACTCCATTTTTTCAAATTAATAAAATATTAAATTCAAATAATTGGATCAATTCTAATGTTGTAAAACCCTTGCAAAATTAAAACCCCAGATACAACCTCAACCCACCAACGGAAGTCGAAACAGCGCAAAAGAATGGAGGAGGATCCGGCGTTAAAGGACCTGGAGCAGCTCCAAACCCGAATTCTCCAACGCATAACCGACCTCGAACTCCGCGCTGGCCTCCCTCAACCCTACGCTCCACACGACATCGTTTCAGCCACCGAGGCTCGTCTGTCGAGCATTCTACTAAAAAACGGAGTTAAATACTATGCGTTTAAAAAAGTGTCGTTGGATTTTTACGATGTGAGCTTAGAGCATCTTTAATAGAGATTGCTAACAAAGTTATCAAATCATGACAAATTATCAAATATATTATTTTTTATTTTTCTCTCACATTCATATCCCTCTTAGTAACATTTATTAAAATTTTACTCTAATAGTTAAATAATTTTAAAGGTTGCCTATGTGGTCTCTCTATATTAATTTTATGTTTAGTTCAATATAAAAGTGTGTAGAGTAATATATAACTTTGAATGACTTTTTATCAGTTTAGAAAATTGCCAACTTTTGGCAATATTGTGAGACAACCTTTTAACAACCTCCCAACTCCAATAGGTAGACAATCAAGAGTGTCATGTCACATAAGTTTGACAACCTCCTTAGCAACCCTTTTGGAGATACCTTTAGAATTACGATGAGATGCTCTTTGTGCTGCGTCGGTTCATAATCTTTGTAAGAGCATTGTTATGGTACCTTCACTATTCTCGCACTTGTAATTTATACTATTATACTCGTATATTTACATGCATGCTCGTGTTCCGGTGAGAACAGTTTTTAAATAATTGTTTTGCATTTTTTAAAATTTTGAGTCTAGGCTCGCATTGGGTTACAAGGTATTTTAGATTGAATTATAAATTATTAGTTATACAGGTACAAATTACTGTGGTGTAATGCTAGAAATTACAAGTGATAGTGTTATAAATTACATGTGATAGTGTTATAAATTACATTAATTATAATGTAACAAATCTTTAATCTCACACATTGGGGAAAGGAAATGAGGCTTAGAAAAGAAATTAAAGAGAAAGGAAAAAATGACCTTGAATTCTTTTCCTTGTTTGGTTTAATTCCGGAAGTAAAATAAATAATTGTTTTTAATAAATTATTTTAAGCAAATTATTATTTTTGGGATTGATATAAAATATAATTATATAGAAGTTGGAAGAGATAGAGTGTACGAGAGAGAAAAAACAATAAGGGAAAGAGAAATGAAATACCTTGGGAGAGGTGATGAATGAGAGTGAAAGAGTTTTTGGTCCCAAAACGTAAATGAGTTAAAGAGAATGATTAATTTTATAAAACAAACAACAACAAAGGGAATAAATCTTGTTGTTTCCATTTCCTTTTACTTATTACCGTTAACCAAACGGCACGTAAGCGTAGATATGTGTATGTACATATACAAACTTTTTTAGACTGCAAACCAGACAACCAGTTATACAACTCATGCCACATTGCCACTACAAATTATAATAAAAAATATTAGTGGTAAAAGTACAAATTACCTTGTAATATAATAAATTACTCTCGTCATTGGATTATATATAATAGATGGTTGATATTATTTTGTAGTTTGTATTTTAAGAAAACTAGGAAAGTTTGTAGGTGCAACTCATTTTAGTACTTGAAGTTGCAGCAAGGAGTAATGTTTGGAACAGATTAAATTTTCGCTCGTTGGCCTGGTCTAATAACTTGAAGGCTATATAAAGTTTGGAGAGAATTGATTTTTCAGTCCGAACTGCTGAGACTATATATTTCTTTCTTTCTTAATTTTAAAGCAAATCGCACTACCAGTATACGACAGTCTGAACTGCTAAGATGGAACTCCTTTTAGTAAGGCTGTAGAGACTGAGGTCTGGTCTTAGGCCCAGTAACCATTGTAATATATGTTACACAAAGCCATCGAAAAATATTGTTTACTGCTTGAAGCAATAACAGTCTTGGTCTTTACATTTTTCGTGCTCATACTAGATTGGGATTCAAGGCTTTGTTAAACTAAAGTCAGTTGATAATTTACTTGATAACTACCCTTTATGCAAATACATACCTTCAAATCTTCAATCATGAGAAGTATCCTGAGATTACGATAAAAATTATCTTGATACTGATTTACTTGTTCCGAGAGCACAGATCATCGTTCTCCAACTCTTTTACATTGAACATTCATGAATTGTATAATAACAAAGCCTCCAACCATATACAATATAATTTGGGATGGATACTGTTTTTTATACAGGTAAATACTCGAGCCCCGCTAAGTGTCACTTATTGTAGTGATCGTAACTTGTCAAAGTATTATATCATTATTGTTCAGGTTTGATTTATCTTCCATCTCATTTCTATGGCCAGTCATTCTTTGGTTCCATTAAACTAGTTTGGCACTAAAAGTATAGCGTTTTCTTGCAATATACTACTCGATTTAATATGAAGACTGTGAAGAATTTTTTATATTCTCTCAACAATGGCAAGATACCCAGAATGAAATTTAATTGTAAGTTTAACTCTGAATTTACTGAAACAGAGAAATAAAAACTTGCAAAATATATTGTAGGCAAGTAATTGTTTTATATTTTAGTATAGTACTTGGCTGGATTATTGTGTTAGCCCCGTTTCATATGATACTTTACTGGATAAAAAAGTTTAGTTACTGAATTTCTTTATTATAACTTGGCATTCAGAAGTTTTCTCTTCTTCATATCCCTTTCATTATCAGTGCTTTTGAAAAGTATTCTAGCAACTCACATGTAATGGTTGGACAACTATAAATTTGCTAGACAAGCTCCCTTAAAATTCTATTATCTTGTTTGACAAAATCTTGGCAGCACATATGGCCCTGAAGCTTTATTTTCTGTCATTATTCTAGTCTTATCCTTCTCAGACTCTGTTTCTGTTGATACACAGAGAGATGTAAAAAAGATGTCATTTTCTTCGCTCGTTCTTCATATATGTTTGTGTTTCGATTGGTGCTGTTTACTGTTTAGTGTATAATAAATCAAGATAGTCATTAATGTGTATAAACTTGTAATTCTTATCTATCAATTCAGCATGGATTTCTACCAGATATTTATTAGATTATAGGAGCTGTTGGATTTGTCACTGTAAATATATTTATTGATAAAGAAGTGCATGTTTAGCCTTTGGTTGACAGTTGAATGGAGCTCTTGGATAGTTGGATGTCATATTAGTGGTAGCATATAACTTATTGTACATAAATTGATGATACTATTTTACATGTGTAGAACCTGTTTGAATTTACAGTTATGACTGGGCTATTTATTTTTTTAACCAATGCATTATTTACCTAAGACAATGCTTTAAGAGTTTCTATGTTACATACTTACATTTTGTTCTGTAACTCATAGTTTCTTTCATAATTAAATATATTTTATATGAAAAATTCTAATTAAGCCCATGTTATGAGATATGCATTATCAAGAAACTGTTTATGCTTCCATGAAGTTTAATGCAAAAAAAATGAGGATGTTGTGTTAATAAGTGTTTATGATAGCACACGTGTTTGTTTTAATTATAAAATAAGAAATCCATGAGTTCGCGTCATAAGTTGGTTTATTGTGCATATAATGACTAGTTTAAAATTCTTTAACTAGTGTATATTATCATTCACCACCGTTCGATCGCCTCTCTCACAGACTGAACTGGTAGTAATAATTGAACTGTTGGATGTATGTTCAAGTCGCAGTTGAACAGATGTACCTCACCAGATTGTTTGTATGAAATGACTTGTTATATTAACACAGGTTGAATAGCAATATGAACTCTTATTCCATCTTAGTAACACGAGGTCACTCTTGCACGAAAAGCCTTCTTTTTCATTATGTTGTGAATGAACAAAATGATAACAAGAGGAAGGCATCATTGTACAGTTACATTGATCTATGCATGTTTAATAATATATAATAGTGCAATTGTTCAACATGTAACTTGTGTATTGCCAACAGATTATTTTGGACGAAGCAATTTCAAAGCTTGATCCAGACTTCTTTTGGTTGGGAGGTGGAGAGATAGATCTGAAGTTGGGAATCAGAACATCCGAATTCATCAAATATCTAAACCCTTTTATTGTGAACTGCAGCAGTTCTTAACTTGCCAAAGTACATGGATTAATTTTAGCATCAGGATTTGGTGAAAGTATAGCAGACACTGCAATTACATGGTAAATTGTCTCCCTGAAAATTCCAACTAGCTACCATTATTTTTGACATCGGCAACATTGTGGCTTTAGCTCCAGAACGTTTATAATATTTCGAGAATTAGTTTGCTTTATATATTTTGTATTGTCCTTTTTACACCAAAGGACACAAGCTAAATATATATTATACAGTTCTCTTTTTTGTCCATCCGAATACCCTAGCTGAAAAGTTGCTGGCTGTCGTAAGCCGTAAGGTGTCCCTCTCCGATGACCAAGGTCATAAGTTCAGTTCCTCGCTCCCCTTCCCCTATACAATATATATATATAAAAAATTCGCCCATTGTTCAAACTTATGCAAAAAAAGGAATTAAACTTGACAGTTGGGAATGCAAACTGGAAGTGTAGAAAAGCTTTACAATTGTATTACTACTGCTAACTTTCTCTTCCACTAAAATTTCAAACACTTCTCCGGTATTGAAGGTATATCCTTATACATATATAGTGTTCTGTTACAGCAAATACATATATATTGTTGTTGTTAAAATATAAATTCACACAGCTATTGTTCATAGTCTAGAACTGAGCATAAAGCAGTAAGTAGTTGAGCATAAAGTAGTTGGGCAGTGCTAGTTAGCAACACGCTTTATTCACTATAGCATAGACTTTTTGTATATTGTTATTCTATATATTAGACTCCTAGTCATGTAATATATATAAGCAACACAGTAGCAATACAAGAGTTTTTATTCTCTTACATTATTTCTTATCAGCTTCATCAACATCACATACACATCGATCATATGCACTCATAAAACTTACATGGTATAGAGCTTTAGGCTCCTTTTCTCCATTGTTCCGCTGCCTTCATCTTTTCCGGTCACCAAAATAATTTTCTGGCCAATTTTTTCTTTGAGACAATAAACCAAACAGTTGGTGGGTTCTCATCTGAAGCAAGGTTATGATCAGACTGTGTTTTTTCTGAAACAAGGCAATTCGTTCAACTATTATTCACCAACTCACTGTCACAATCTCTGGTAACATATATCGAGCCTCTTTTCCTGTTCGATTTCATTTTCCTCATGCCATCACATAACATCAGTTTGTAATTTTTCTTTTATTAGCTAGTCCTTACAAACCGATGTTGATAAAGCCTATTAATTTCCTTCATTTGCATCACTGCAAGCCCACTTACTTCGTATATATATACCCATGGCCCTTAATCTTCATAATTTTTATATTCATGTCTTTTGTTTGTACTTTTTAATATTATATATATATATGGAAAAAGAAAATAGTTCTCCAATTCAAACAATTTTTAATTGCTCAAATTATTTACCTTCGTCTCAAGCTATGTGTAGTTTTCTCAAAGGAAAAAGGATTTGGCGATATGTAAATGGAGATTTTAATATTCCTACTAAAGAGACAGGTGAGACTGATTCGAAATTGAAGGATCGCATTGAAGAACGAGATGTCAAAAATCATCAAACTATAACATATTTTAGAAATTCTTCAGTTTCTAAAATAAATCTTTAGTTTGGTAATTTTGATACCGCAAAAGAAATATGGGATTTATTGGCATCTCGGTATACTACATCTGATCTTTTTCATCAATATCAGATCATGAGTTCTCTAAATGAGCAAAAGCAACAGTCAGGTCAATTGATAACTGATTTTTTCTCTCAAATACAAATACTTTGGGACAAGCTAACCTTATCTGAACAAAATGGTTACACACAGAAGATGCCACACTTTATCACACATATCGAGACCAAAAATGACTCATTCAATTTTTGATGGCTCTCACTAAGGACTTTGAACCAGTTAGAGCTGCTCTTTTTCATCGTATTCCGCTACCCTCTTTGAAGGGTGCCTTGACTGAACTTATTTCTGAAGAAACTCGACTTGACATCAGCAAAATCAATTTCATGTCTGATACCGTTCTAGCAGTACCTACAATGTCGACTTTTGACAAACTATTTTGCAGGTTCTGTCGTCAAAATGGACATATAACTAAGGATTACGCAGCACTTTGCAATCACACATGTCAACATTGTCATCAAAATGGTCATTACTCAATTCAATTCAATAAGAAAAGCCACCCTTCCGTTCAAAAAGGTTCTCACATCCTTCTATTGCCACAACGTCTGAACCTACATCAGAAACTACATCCACTAGCGAGCTTGAATCCTTACTTAGACAGGTTTTGTCTAAAACCACTACCCCTTCCACTGCATTCTCTACCATTTCAGGTAATTCTTGGTATTTTGATTCTACATGTTGTAATCATATGACAAATGATTCAAACATATTTACCACGAAAACACTGAATACATTCCTTCTAAATATTCAAACTGCCAATGGCTTGACTATGAATGTGACACATATTGGAACTGCATCCACAAAAGACATCTCTTTTCCAGACACATATTTTGTTCCTGACCTCTCACTGAATCTTATTTCCATTGGTCAATTATATGATCTTGGTCTTGATATCATCTTTACTTCTTCTAGTTGTCATGTACAGGATCCTCAGACATGACAAACTCTTGGGACATGACGTAGATGTAGAAGGTTGTTTGAGCTCACTTCATTTCATCTTCCTACATCAACATCATCTCTTATTTTAGCTGGATCTATTTCATTGACATCTACCCAATGGCATTCCCGGTTAGGTCATCCCTCAAATACTCATTTACGTAGTCTTATTTCCAGTGGTCATTTAGGTAATGTAAGTGAAGACATAGTTGAGTGTGTTATTTGTAAACTGGCAAAACAACATGTATTACCTTTCTCTATTAATTATGAAAAATCTTCGGGTGCTTGTGATCTTGTTCATTCTGATATTTGGGATCCTTCTCCAACTCCAACTATGGGGGAATCTAGATATTATGTGATATTTGTTGACAATTTTTCCCGTTTTACATGGATCTATATTTTGAAAAATCGATATAAGTTTGGAGAAACTTATATAAATTTTGTCACTATGATCCACACTCATTTCAAAAAGAAAATAAAAACTTTTCGTGCTAATAATGCCAAAGAATATAAAGAATCCGAACTTACCAAATTTTTGGCATCTTATGGTACTGTTGCACAAAGTTCTTGCCCTTACACATCACAACAAAATGGTCGTGGTAAACGTAAACACAGACATATCTTAGACACCATTCGAGCTTTTCTCATTTCTTCTTCATGTCTAGAATTCTTTTGGGGGGAAGCTGCACTAACGGTTGTGTATACAATAAATATGATGCCTTCACCTATTACATATAATATATCTCCTTATGAGAAATTGTATAATGAACCTCCGTTATATGATTCTCTTAAGGTTTTTGGTTCTGCATGTTTTGTTCTCCTTTCTCCGCATGAAATAACAAAATTAGAGCCACGTGGTCGTCTTTGTTGCTTTATCGGGTACGGTAGTGGTCAAAAAAGATATCATTGTTAGGATCTTATCTCTCAACGACTCCGAGTTTAATGAAATGTGACATTTTGGGAACATAAAATGTTTGCATCTATGTCAGAGTTCAAAATTGACACATCTACTAGTATCTCTCATTTTACATATCCATTTATTGATTTACATCCTACTGATAAAAATATAGATCATCCATCATCTTCATCTAACATATTTTTAGCAGATTTTCCACTTGAGCTCACTCAACCAACTCCAGCTACTAATGTTTCTTCAACATAAGTTCATTACGAGGATTCTAATAATGAGTCTCCCACTACATCATCTCTTTCAGATGAACATGTTCATCGCTCTACTCGGGTAAGAAAGCCTTCTGTTCGACTTATTGATTATCATGTTTATTCTGCTATACAATCATTACATGAGCCTCAAACATATAGAGAAATTAATGTTAACCCTCTTTGGCAGAAAGTAATGGATGAGGAACTTGATGCATTAGACAGAAATCATACTTGAAATTTAGGTAGTTTGCCTCCTGGTAAAACAACAATAAGTTCTCGGTGGATCTACAAAATTAAAACAAAATCTGATGGCTCTATTGATAGATATAAAGCTCAACTGGTTGCTAGAGGTTTTACTCAAGAATATGACATTGATTACGAAGAAACATTTGCACTAGTTGCTCGTCTCATATCTATTCGAAGTTTACTTGCTATTGGAGCATCAAAACATTGGGATATGTGACAAATAGATGTTAAGAATGCTTTTCTTAACGGAGACTTACATGAGGAAGTTTATCTCAAACCTCCTCCCAATTTTTCTCATTCTCAAAACCAAGTGTTCAAGCTTAATAAGGCTTTTTATGGTGTTAAACAAGCACCTTGAGCATGGTTTGAAAAATTCAACAAAGTAGTTCAACAATTGGGATTTTCCTCTAGTCCATATGATCATGCCCTATTTATTCGACAATCTGAACGAGGAATTGTTTTGCTTCTTTTATATGTGGATGATATGATCATTACTGGAGATGACATCACATGTATCTCTGAACTAAAACAATTTCTCAGTCATCAATTTGAGATGAAAGATCTTGGTTTTTTAAGCTACTTCTTGGGTCTTGAAGTGTCTTTTGTTCCTACTGGCTACACTCTTTCACAAGTCAAGTATGCATTCGATCTTTTATTTAAATCGAGAATTAGTGACACTAAGATTGCATCTACACCGTTGGAATATGAGGTTAAATTGAATGCTGAAGATGATAAATTACTTCCCAATCCTACATTGTATCGCCAATTGGTTGGGAGCTTAATTTATCTAACTGTCACTCGTCCAAATATTTCTCATGCTTTTCATATTGTCAGTCAATTTCTAGCAGCTCCTCGGACTCCCCACTATACAGCTGTTCTTCACATACTACGATATGTTAAAGGAATTATATATCATGGACTACATTATTCATATAACTCCTCAATTGAGTTACATGCCTACTCAGATGCTGATTGGGGTGATGATCCCACTAACAGATGTTCTACTACAGGTTTTTGTTTCTTTCTTGGTAATTCTCTTATCTCTTTGCTCAATAAGAAACAATCACTTGCTTCTCGATCGAGTGCTGAATCAGAATACCGAGGTCTTGCTGACACTACACAAGAATTAATTTGGCTATGATGGTTACTTGAAGATATGAGTGTAACTCATTCTCCAGCCATTACTATCTATTGTGACAGTAAAAGTGCTATTGACATTGCTCATAATGATGTTTTTCTTGAACGCACCAAACATATATAGATCGATTGTCATTTTACACGTCAACAAGTTGCCAAAGGAACGATTCATTTACACGGCATCTCTAGTGTTGATAATGCTGCAGATATTTTCACCAAGGCTCACCTTCCGGGCAGTTTTCGACATTTTATTGTTGACAAACTGAAGCTGGTTTTTCACCCATCTTAAGTTTGAGGGGGGTGTTAAAATATAAATTCACACAGCTATTGCACATAGTCGCATAAAGTAGTAAGTAGTTGAGCATAAAGTAGTTAGGCAGTACTAGTTAGCAACACGCTTTATTCACTATAGCATAGACTTTTTGTATATTGTTCTTCTATATATTAGACTCTTAGTCATGTAATAGATGTAAGCAACACAATAGCAATATAAGAGTTTTTATTCTTTTACATTTTTTCTTATCAGCTTCATCAACATCACATATACATTGATCATATGCACTCATAAAACTTACAGTTCTGTTACGGTATATAACTTATATGACATACTATTATACAAGAGAAAAATCAAGATCATAACTGTTTGCTATGGTTTAGATATAGTATTTCATATGTGAATGATTGTTGTTAGCAGTTAGGTTCAGCTGCCCATAACTGCTTTGTATATGAATGAGATCTATAGTTTTATGTTGTCGATAGGTGGTTTGCGATGGGGTTTAGCATAATCCATAGCTACGACCTCGTCTACAGTATCATTATCTTTGGAGTTTGCAATTTCTTTGACTCCATTTGCAGAAGATTCTAATGTGGATCTTGTTTGCCTCCATTCCTGCTAGAAAAACAAAAAACTGTGTAAACTCTAAAGATTATCAATTCATACTATATATCTATATATCAGATCAGAACTACCAAGTACCTCCCTATGGGCTGTCTCCTCTGAATATGATATTACAACCTCTCCTCCTGCAAGTCGATCAACACAGAATTATATAGAAAGAACCAGACAGTAACAATAGTAGATATTATACAAATGTATGCTTTGGGGATGAACTTCTAATTTTGCAAGTCATTGCGATGAACTGGGATGTTCAGTCTTTTAAGTCTTCTAAAAGGTAAACCATGCTATCTATGTGTTTTAACTATTTCTTGAAGAAGAGTAATAATTGTAGAAACTCATGAATTTTAACTATTTCTTGAAAAACAGTGATCCATGTGTTAAGAAACTCAGAGAAAACCTAACACCTTGCTCCCGAGTTTTAAAAAGGGAGGAAAGTAAGTGAAAAGTGAGTAAAGTAGTTTCACTTTCACTCATATTTGTACTCCTGAGTTTTTAATAGGAAAGAAAGTAAGTGAAGTGCATGTAAATATTTTAGATATACTTTCATTCCAAAATTGGGATGAAAGTACTTCACTTGCTTTCCTCAGGTTCTAAAACTCGGGAGCAAGCCGTAAGTAAATGTTAATTGGATGATGGCATATACTTGTAATCCACACTCCACAGTTTGTGGTAGGGCGTTTAGCAACATGCACAGCTTCAGGGGCGTTCTTCCTTCTAAGTGCTGTGACTTTAGCAGAAGCAGTACTTAGATCTTACGTACTTGTGTGTGTTCTGGTTTTTTATGCATCTCTGCTTCTCCATTGTTTACATTGGCTAGCTGGTTTTATTGTTACGAGAAAAGGGTCCGTTTGGTTATGTAATAAATTACTTATAAGTTGAAAGTTTCATAAATTTTTACTTGTATGAAAAAATAAACAGGCCTAACTTTTGTAATTAAATATATTATGTTGTACTCCCTCCGTCCCACCCAATTGTTTACATTTGGGTTGGGCACAGACATTAAAATAATTATATAAATTATTATGAAAGAGAAGGAAAAATGGATGAAAGAGAAGGAAAAATGGATGAAAGAGAAAGAAAAGTGGAGGTGAGTGGTTCGGTACGGGCGATGTGGGAGGTGGGGATATAGGTTTAGGTACGGGGGTGGTGGGAATGGGGTGTAATGNCGGGCGATGTGGGAGGTGGGGATATAGGTTTAGGTACGGGGGTGGTGGGGATGGGGTGTAATAAGTTGAAGTGACCAAAGTGAGGAAGACAAGGTTAACCACTAGGAAAAAAGATGTGGATGCTGAAGTACTCTTTAAAGCCATAGTGACTATATGACTTGCCTTTTACTCTTTTCTACTAAGTACGTTGAAAGAGAGAAGACCTACTTCATTCATTTGCGATGGATTAATGAAATAGGTAGGTTATGCAATTTATAGCCGGAAATTCTCAATTTTTTTTTGAGTAAGTATTAATTTAATAATAAAAAACCATATGATATCTATAAAAATAGTTGGGTCGAACAAATATAAAATAGAAATAATAGGTTAATTCATTCTTTTTGGAGATATAATAATACCATTTGTTGAGGATGATATATACCCGCTTCACCATATTCAGTTGGAGTTAATCCAGTTTGAGCTATCGACCATATTTGCAATACCCCTAACTAAATTTTTTTTGGAAATTCTCAATTTTTAATCATATATTTAATCACTAATGAAGAGATCTACTTTAGGAATTTACACAAAACCATCTTAATCATATTTTTTATGATTTTATATAATATTTAATTATATATTAAAGTAGATTACATAACCTTTTAGTTCTTTAACTTTTATAATTTTTAATTATATAATATTACATTCTTAATTAATATTTGCATTTATTAAATTTGTTTGGAGTTATAAATATCATATATAAGTTACAATATCGTGTCCAGATACTTGTGAATCAACTTGCATCTTAATCTCATCAATTTTACGCACGATATGTATATAAAAGTACTTGATCGGTTTAAAAAAAAACAAAAGTACGTGATTCGATTTAGTGGTGTGCTAGTTTTTATATATATTATTATGTGACATATAAAATAATTATTTTAATATTTATATTTATTATAAGTATATATATTATTTATATCAATATACATATATTTATAAAATTGTAAATATATATTTATTTAATATATATTTGTAAGAAAGTATATAAAAATATATATTATAAATTATATTAATATTAGTATACAAATTTATGCAATAACTTAGATATAATATATATATATATGCAATATAATATTAAAAAATATTGAAAAAATTAAAAAACTAACGTTAAGAAATCTCAAATCTAATTATAATTAATCCTCCATCAAATATTTAATTTAAATAATTGAAACTGGACTTGTACCAATCGAAAAAATTTAAAGATTTGAAAGAAAGTTCTTCGAGTTCCCACTAATATATATACTTAATATTTCAACCTTATGTGTACGTATACATGCAGGCAAATCAGAATTATATGCCAGTGCTTAAGTTGGAGCCTAGCTAGCTACTATACCTAGTTACTTGGTTATATTATATAGTTCTTTTAATTTAAAGAAACCACAAACACAGAAAATTAACAAGATATATTGAAGGTCAATCTTCTACACGAATCAAGTTCGATGTTTGCATAACGAAAGTTAAATCACAAGTTGATGATAGTACTATATATTGGGATGATGTGAGCCTTTCCAGAAAACAGTCGCCCAAGAAGATATATAACTTGTCACTTGTGCTATATATCAAAAAATAATTCCACAGTCTATGAAATTATACAGAAAATATAAATAAATAAAATATAAATTTTTAAAAGTCTTAGTGTACGTGATCGGAATCCAGAAAATTACATAATCACCGGAATACTGATTGACAACATTACAAAAAAAATTAAAATATAATAAACACCGATCGATTTTTGACTAATAAGTATATATCACTAGCAAACTCGATCACGTTTGATGACTCAATGGTAAATGGGGAAGAGAAATAATTAATAACGGTAAGGACGACTAAGGAGTAAGGACTAGTGATATCGATAGAACTAAAACATGCATGATTTCATTCTGACTTGCGGATCTGTATAAACAAAATACAAAAATAACACGACTGACATGCATAACTTGTTTCTTAGAATTTTATTTCTTTAGACTTGTTTATAGTTTATTTATTTTTATTAAATTTTAGCAAGCTTTTAGGTCTCGTTTGGTATTGCTGTCACTTTTTACTGAAAAACTGTGTGTTTGGTAAAATCCAAAAACAGGAAAAATGCTTTTGGTTAAAAAATGCTGTCAGAGAAAAAAGNTGGGATGATGTGAGCCTTTCCAGAAAACAGTCGCCCAAGAAGATATATAACTTGTCACTTGTGCTATATATCAAAAAATAATTCCACAGTCTATGAAATTATACAGAAAATATAAATAAATAAAATATAAATTTTTAAAAGTCTTAGTGTACGTGATCGGAATCCAGAAAATTACATAATCACCGGAATACTGATTGACAACATTACAAAAAAAATTAAAATATAATAAACACCGATCGATTTTTGACTAATAAGTATATATCACTAGCAAACTCGATCACGTTTGATGACTCAATGGTAAATGGGGAAGAGAAATAATTAATAACGGTAAGGACGACTAAGGAGTAAGGACTAGTGATATCGATAGAACTAAAACATGCATGATTTCATTCTGACTTGCAGATCTGTATAAACAAAATACAAAAATAACACGACTGACATGCATAACTTGTTTCTTAGAATTTTATTTCTTTAGACTTGTTTATAGTTTATTTATTTTTATTAAATTTTAGCAAGCTTTTAGGTCTCGTTTGGTATTGCTGTCACTTTTTACTGAAAAACTGTGTGTTTGGTAAAATCCAAAAACAGGAAAAATGCTTTTGGTTAAAAAATGCTGTCAGAGAAAAAAGCTGCTTTTGTTTTTGTAGTAAGTAATTAGAAGTTTCATCATCAAAGCTCGATTAGTACGAAATAGAAGGGTTCGCAATTTCATAGCAGTCATCCTTTACCAAACAATGGAGAAAACCTCAGTAGCAACAAAAGAAGAAACAAACAATTGTTGGAAAACAAGGTGCAGGAACACCAGAAGTAGAAGATGGTTTTAGTATATAACAAGTGGTGTCAGTCTCCCAGTCAGAAATGAGACCGAAATAGTTCATCTCAAGTCCGAATTTCCGATCTGAATTTTAAAAATTATTAAATTATTTTAGCCTGGAATTTTAGAAATTATTAAAAAGGAAGTTGTAACCCCTGTCAAAAATGAGGAAAATGAACAGAAGTTTTTTTTTTGTTTGAAATTAAATAGAGCACAAATTGATGTCTAATAAGTCATGTTTTTTAGCGTCGGCTTCTTTGAAGTTGTTTTTCAGCTAGTGGTTCCTACTGGTTCTATTTAGAGCTGGAATTTGTAGTCTTTCGATGGTTTAATATTCAAACAAGTTGCTTGTGACACTAGTCTCTGATTCAGACTTATTTGAGACAGAGGGATAGTTCATATCCTAACACCTTCGGTATTAACTTGTCGGTTCAACAAACATTGTTGTTGTTTGTGATAGTTCATATATTCAACATGTTTTTATCAATCCTATGGCCATTGCCGTAACTAATTCTGGCAATAGCAAACCCGTGACTAATTGTTCAATTGTAGTCGATCTGTAGACACTGACTAATAGGTTTAATTAATTGTAGTTTTCTAAATATGACAATTTTTTTAACGATGAGTCAAATATGCCTTTTTTTCTATTTGCTAATTAAAATATGTCTGTTTTGATTTTTAAATTCAAATAACGAACTTTATTTAAAAAAATTCAAAATTATATATATACTTGAATTTTTTTTAAAAACAATTTCTCCCCGAATAATGGATGTCCCATGCAATGACCTGTATTGCTTGTCCTGTGGGCCGGCCCTGAGTTTGATTATCTTTTCATGATGCCTAGTGCAGAAGTTGTTTAATACCAGTCAAATGAACAATTATCAATTCATAACGAAACATCTCTAACAGGAAGGTGGAGTCGGCTGTCCAAATAAAAAAAATTGGCTATGCCCAATTTGTAATAGAAAAATTAATAAATTCTTTATCAGGAGGAACATAAAGTGTGCAAGTAGGTGTTAATCTTATGTGTTTTGATGATATATAACAGCATGCTGATTTGTTGTTTGTTACTGTAACAGCTTGCTATGTTACCAGTTTTACTCTATACAGCTTACCATTATATGATTATCTCACTTGATATATCTTGCATATATATGAGTTTGCTATGTATAAGTATATTCTCATGTAACTTGGTTGAGTATGTGAAAAGACAAAGTTTCAGGAAAATGTCCGTAACAGCCTGCTAAGATCAGTCACAGAACCATAACAGCAAGCTGACACTGTTCCGCCCAAAAACTATTCAAAAACAATTTCGATAATGGATATTCGTTGAAGATGTTTGAAGATATCAGATATTGANCCAGAAGCTATTCAAAATCAATTTCGATAATGGATATTCCTTGAAGATGCTTGGAGAGATCAGAGATTGGTTAGGATTTAAATATGTAAGGACTCTATTATATAATATATAGTTTATATAATTAATAGAGCTCAAAAAGAGTTTTCAAATACCTTCTTATTTATTCAGATTTGATTCTCCTTATCATATCTTTCCAAAACTGATTTCTATCAATCTTTTCCATATCAAAATCTTTCCATAACAACTCAAATTCGTTTTGATCTTTTTCTAGCTGTTAGAAATTGATATTATCTTTCAAAATTGATTTGTTAAAAGATTTAACCTATTTCGAATTTCAAAATTCAAATCTTNTGTAAGGACTCTATTATATAATATATAGTTTATATAATTAATAGAGCTCAAAAAGGATTTTCAAATACCTTCCTTATTTACTCAGATTTGATTCTCCTTACCATATCTTTCCAAAACAGATTTCTATCAATCTTTTCCATATCAAAATCTTTCCATAACAACTCAAATTCGTTTTGATCTTTTTCTAGCTGTTAGAAATTGATATTATCTTTCAAAATTGATTTGTTAAAAGATTTAACCTATTTCGAATTTCAAAATTCAAATCTTCTAATTACCTAGCTGTTGAAGAATATTTTTATGCAAATCAAATCTCTTATTATTGCATAATATCTTCACAACCGTTGTATGCTTCTTATATATATATATTAACTTGCAATCTTTGTTGTAAGTAACCAATCGATATACAACGTCAAAAGTTTTGAGATCTGAATATACACGTTTTCTCTCTTCTCTCTCAAAACACTTTGGTTCTATAAACTCTGAGTTCTATAGTTATATACACGTATATTATATACGAGAGTTTATAGTTTGGGTTGTAACCTTCTTATTCTTTGTAAACAAAGTTGTATTGATTAGTTGCTGAAGTAGTGGCAAGGGATCTAGGTGATCAGGAATATATTGCTCTAGGGAACACTTTGTATTAGAGAACAGGTTGTTCGGGAACTAAGGAATTCAAGGGAGTGGTTTGCTCAAGGAATTCAGAGTTCAAGAGGAACAAGTTTGTTAGAGGATCTTGGAGTTCAAGAGAGCTGTTTATTCAAGGGAAACATAGTGTCTCAACAAGTCGTTTTCAGCAACTGGGTTAAAGGGAGATATATTATTGCATCGTGTAATTGGTATTTTTATTGATCAATAATATTGTTAGGGATTGTGGTACTATCAATATAATCAACTAATAATTACTTAGATTAATTAGAAATTAACTAAGTAAAATATACTGTCATATACATATTGACAGTATGTTTAATTGTCACTTGTAACAGTATGCATTAAAGCCAAGTAGGTGACAACATGTTTCAATAGTTCACAAAGTGTTCATGCACAGCATGAATCAAATCATTGACAGTAACATTCTACAAACTGAAGCCTACGACATCATATTCAAGTGACATCACCTTTTGGAACAGACGACAACAACTATTCCGTGACAGTAAACTTGGAAGAGTTTGAAGATTTTATGACAGCAAGTTTTACTGACAACAACTATTCCTTGACAGTAAACTTGACAGAGATTGAAGAATCGAAGACAACAAGTTTCCTAACAGTAACTTTGGCGGGGATAGTTGACAACATGTTTGGTGGGATAGTTGACAGTACCTTTGGACGACAGTATTTTTTAAAAGAATGTCAGGATTGATAACAACATATGCGGAGACGAAGATACTGTCACCAAAGAGAAGCTAAAGGTTGGCAGTAACCTTTTTGGTGAAGCTGACAGTCTGTTTCAAGAAGCAGACTAGGTAAAGTTCTTTCACCGAATGATTTTGATAACTCTACCTAGTCTATCAAGTCTACTACTGCAACTTGAGAAAAAGTAAGCAAAAAAAGATGAATCGTGCTCATGGAGTCAAGAATGTCAAATCCTCTCAGAGCAACTTTATCTACAAATAGAATGAAGAAAAAGTTGAGAAGAAAAAGTGAAGTTTATATTTCAAGTATTGTCCAGGAAACAAGGGAAAGTAAACTTGTAAGTGAGGTATGTGTTTTAGTACAAATACACATATCTCACAAACACTTTCCCTTATGCAACTGAGCTTCACTTTTCTCAAGCATAGAAACATTAACATTTTCTTGTTATTGTATCTATTGAAGCTGGAAATCTCTTCTAGTCAGTTGTATCAACAAAAATTAATAAAATTAATTTTTAAAGAAAAACACCTTGTGTCATTTATTTGCTTATTGTTGTTTGCATTTTTAACTTGATATTATTGCTTTTGTTTTGTTGTTAGCAAAAAGTGATAAATTACCAAGTTGCATTCAACCCCCCTTCTGCAACACTCATTCTGTTTAACAAATGGTATCAGAGCAGCAGGTTAGATATACATAACCTGAAAAGATCTAAAAATGGGTGCACAGAAAGTAAGCAGCATAAAAATACCCACCTTTGACAAAAAAACATTACAACCTTTGGAAAAGGAAGATGATGTTGTTCATAAAAACAGCCAACCCACTCTATCCTGGAATCTTGGAAAATGGTCCTTTCATTCCCCATACATATGTACCTGAAACTACAGTAGACGGTGAAACAATACCAGCCTACTAGGTTCCTAAAAAAGTTTCAGAGTACAATGACACTGAAAAAGAAAAAGTATCTCTTGATGATTGCTTACAATTTATTATCATTGAGGCACTTGACAATGTCATGTACAGTAACATTGTCAACTGCACCAGTGCAAAACAAATATGGGAAACCATTGAGATACTCTATGAAAGAACAAATGAAGTAAAAGAAAATCAAAGACAGATTCTAGTGTCTCAATATGAAGCCTTCATAGCTAAACCAAG
Source organism: Oenanthe javanica (assembly GCA_008931105.1). Taxonomy (NCBI): domain Eukaryota; kingdom Viridiplantae; phylum Streptophyta; class Magnoliopsida; order Apiales; family Apiaceae; genus Oenanthe; species Oenanthe javanica. Next base: position 30,653 of record QRFB01002638.1, on the reverse strand, counting down.
TGAAGGGTTGACTGAGATGTTTGAGAGGTTTAACAGGTTGATAAATGACTTACCGCTGCATGGAAAGTTTATGACAAAAAGGAAGTAAACATGAAATTCATGTTGACACTTCCTGACCACCTGGAGCACAAGGTTTCTGCAATAAGAGAAGGAAGGGATTTATCAAAAGTTTTTCTTGAAACTTTATATGGCATACTTAAAACCTATGAGCTAGAGCTGCTACAGAAGAGAGCCATTCAAGCTGGTCAAAGAGGAAAAATAGCCAACACATCAAATGCTCTAGTAGCTCAGGATTCACAGGTGATGCAACTCAAGGAATCTCAGCATCAACAGCAAATCAAGATTGAAGAAATCACAGATAAAGATGAAAGTGTGACCCTAGAACTCAAGGATGGTGAAGAAGATGAGTTCTACACTTTGGAGGAACATGGAAAACAAAACAATGGGCTACATAGAAAGAAAGTTCTCCAACTTGAGATTCTAGAAGAACAAAGCTTTCAAACCTAGAGGACAAAGCCCCAAGTTCAACAAGCTAAATTTCTCAAAACCTGGAGGAAGTGGCAAAGGTGGATACAAAACAAGTATGATGGATAGATCCAAAATAAGGTGTTACAACTGTAGTGAAGTGGGGCATTTTGCAACAGAATGTAAGAAGCCAAAACAAGTGAGGAGAAATGACAATGATTATGAGAAACTCAAAGCAAAGTATGAAGTCCTGTTGAAAAAGAAATAAGAAAGAGCCTTTGTGGCTGAAGGAAAGTGTTGGGAAGACTCTAATGAAGAATAAGAAGAAGAAGAATATAGAAATCTTTCTCTCATGGCAAACTCAGGAGAAGGTCCATCCACTTCATCAAGTCAGGTACTCTTTCTTACTACTGTTGATATGACTACATCTCAGTATAAGAAAACTATTAAAAGTTTAAGTTCTGAAATTTTTAATATTCATACAAGCATGTTAGCTGCAAATGAGGAGATAGTTAAATTGTCTAGTGCTAATGAATTATTAAAAATTAGGAATCATGAACTAGAACTAAAACAGAATGCTTTTGAGTCCTTATAACAATAAAATGAGATTCTTAAGAACAAGATTGTTTGTGCTTCCCAGATTGAGGAATTTCTTAGAAAACAGATTTCTGAGAATGATCTAAAAATTAAGGCCTATAAGAATTCCTCTTTCCTGTTAAAATCTTACCATGATAATAATACTGAAAATCAAAAGGTAGGTATAGGTTTTAACTATGAGAAGAAAAATGGAAAGAAACAGGCTGAAGAAGAAGAAGTTAAACACATTGTCAAACCATCCATTCTAAAGAAGGTTAAGAATCCATTATTCAAAAAGGCTGAATTTGAGTTTGATGAGGAAGCATTAGTGATAAAAAAAGAGATAGATGATGAGGACAATGATGCTGTCAGAAAGACCCTTAAGGCAAAAGATACTATCAAAATCCCCAAGACAGTTAGTTTTGACTCTGACAGTAACTTTTATTTAAAAGATACTGTCAATACTGGCACGACAGTAAGTTCAGAAGCTGTTGTCAAGACTGTGAGATCCAAACTTACTGTCAAGAATACTCCATCTAAACCTACTGTCAACACCCGTATGACAGTAACTTCTAAACATACTATCATGAAAACCAAGAAGAACAGAAATGGAAAATTAGGAATAAACAAGAAGAACAATTATGATTATATTCCTAATGCTCCTAGAAAATTGTGTAACAATTATGGGTCTTCTAGTCATCTAACTCATGTTTGCAACAAGGACAAGTCTAATGTTAAGAATGCTACCTCTAGCAATGGAAATTTACACAGCATGCCTTTAAAGAACAAACAAGTAACTCACTGTGGTGACTTTGATTGTATTTCATGCAAAATGAATTTGATGAGTATTTTCTTTAACATGCCTTTTGCTAATAATCAAGAATGCTTGCATAAGAATGCTAAAACTGAAAAGGCAAAGACTCCAAGTCCTCTTAAAGTTAGGATGGACAAGCCACCCAAGAACAAAGCTATCAAACCAATATTCAAAACTGAATGGGTAGCTACAAGAGTCTTGTTAAAAGCAAAAGAAAGAAGTACAACTGAATTAACTTCAAACTGTGATTTAGCTAAGCAAAATGGACCCAATGAAAGTTGGGTACCAAAAGCAACTTGAGATGTTTTGCTTTGCAGGGCAACAGGAAAAATAAAAGAATCATGTGGATCATTGATAGTGGATGCTCAGGACACATGACAGGTGATAAAGCCCTGCTATCACAGTTCAAGGAAATGGATGACCCTTATGTAACCTTTGGTGATAATAGCATTGGTTTCACAATGGGATATGACATACTGGAAGTTGGAAATTTGAAAATTGAGAAAATTGCTCTAGTAAATGGATTGAAGCACAATTTGTTGAGTGCCACTCCATTTTGTGAAAGAGGTTTCAAGTTTGGTTTTGATCAAGACAGATGCTCCATTGTCAACAAGAAGACAGGAGAAGAAGCTTTTCAAGGAGTAAGGAAATGAAGCCTCTACATAGCTGACTTGGACTCTNTCTGTAAGGAAAGACAAGGTCTACTGTTTCTACAGTAAGGCCTCTTCAACTGAAAGTTGGCTGTGGCATAAGAAGCTCTCTCATTTGAATTTCAAAGCAATGAATCATCTAATGAAGAGAGAGTTGGTGAAAGGGCTACCTCAACTTGAATTCTGTCAAGAAGGATTGTGTGAGGATTGCCAGAAAGGGAAACTAAGGAGAGCTGCTCATAAAAGCACTCCTAGTGGTTCAATCAATGAAGCATTTCAATTAATTCACATGGACTTATTTGGTCCTGTGAATGTGCAATCACTGGCAAGAAAAAGATATGCTTTAGTAATGGTTGATGATTTCTCAAGATACACATGGGTGAGGTTTCTATCATCTAAAGATGAAGCTGCACAAGAAATTATTGATTTAGTTAGGGTTCTTGACAAGAATCCCAAGTACAAAGTGCAGATTTTGAGAAGTGATAATGGTACTGAGTTAAAAAACAGTATCATGAATGATTTATGTAAAGACAATGGAATCACTCAACAATTCTCTGCACCAAGGACACCTCAGCAAAATGGTGTTGTGGAAAGGAAAAACAGAACTCTTATTGAAGCTGCAAGAACAATGTTGAGTGAAGCAAAACTTCCTACCTACTTCTGGGGTGAAGCAATCAATACAGCATGTTACACTCAAAACAGGACTGTAGTCAACAAAGCCTATGGAAAAACACCCTATGAACTGCTCACAGGAAGGAAACCAACTGTCAACTATTTTCATGTCTTTAGAAGCAAGTGCTATTTCATGAAAGATTCAACTGAGATCAAAGGAAAGTTTGATACTAAAGAACTGGAAGGAATCTTCATGGGGTATAGTATTGACAGGACTGCATATAGAGTCTACATCATTGATCACAAGACTGTGGAGGAGAGTGTAAATGTCACATTTGATGAAACTAAATTTCCTGGAATTGAAGGAAGTCAAGAAACAGAAGCTTTAGCCTTTGAAAATCAAGGCTATCTAGAAGAGATTGAAGAGGATTCACCAAGAATTGACGCAATTTCTGGTCCAACAATGGTTCCTAACCATTCTGGAGAAAATGAAGGAACTGCCCAAACAACTGATTTTTCTGGGAATGTTCCAATGAATAGTGGACTTGAAGAAATTGATGCTGTCAACAGTGCAAGAACAAAAGATGCTGTCAATTAACAAAATGTTGAAGACTCTAGTGATTCTTTAAGAGGAATAAAATGGAACAGAGATCACACTAATGATTTAATAATTGGTAATCCAGGAACTGGAGTCAAAACAAGAAGAAATGTTGCCAATGAATGCATGTACTCTTGTTTCCTCTATCAAACAGAACCTAAAACTCTAGAAGAAGCATTGGCTGATCCAGATTGGATTAATGCCATGCAAGAAGAGCTGAATCAATTTGAAAGAAGCTGTGTCTGGGAGTTGGTGCCTAGACCAAAGAACAAATCTATAATAGACACCAAATGGGTTTATAGGAACAAGATGGATGATTGTGAGCCCCATTCAAGTGACTTGGTGCATGACACCTTGTTCACCACTCAGGACACTCATTTAGATGGTGAGGGGATGCATGCTGAGGCATATCCTGATGACACCATCAAAACCACAGAGGTTTTAGAAGTTTTTACTTCAGACTCTGTGGGGGCTCAGGCATATCAAAGCCAAGTGTCTTCACAGACATTGGGTAATCTGGGAGACCTCTATACCATGCAAATGGCATCCCCTGGACACCCCCCAATCATTCAAAGACTGTCTCCTCAAGAGAAATCACTTATCTATCCAGTGTCTAGAGAATCATCTGAGAAATTGGATGAGGAAATAGATACTGAGGGGACCACTGTAACAAGTGGCCCTAGTTCTCACTCTTTGTCACAATGGCTGGAACCTGTGCAACATGACAGGAATTCAGGACCATCATCTCTTGATGGGTCACTTTTAGATGAAAAGCTACAAGAAATGTATGGAGATCAGTTGGAGGGCTTTTATCACATTGCACAGCAACTGTTGACTTCTCACTTGCCTTATAAGAATTATGCTGCCATGTTGCTGGAGTATGCAAAGGATCAGGAAGAGTTGAAAGAGAAAAATGCTAATGTGGCTGAAGATGAAGAGGCCAATGTAGATGCTTGGTTAAATGGAAATTCTGTAGTTAGTATGGAGGAAGCTTTGGAGTGGACCAGGCAAAAATATCTCACTTCTCTTGGATTCTCTGAGTTCTCGATCACTAAAATCGATTTCTATTCTAGTCGTGTTGTCTGTGTCATTTAAATAGCAAAGTAGATCTAACATTTCATTTCTACGCTTAACTACAAACTCAAAGAAACCCTTGTACTTCAACTGTTACTCTTGCATCTCTCTCTATCTCTCTAAAACTTTCGTTTCTTCTCTTCACTATTTCTATACACTAACTCCATGGCATCCTCAAGCTCTGTTTCAACTGAAGTTTTCATCATTCCCGAAACCAATTTTCTGGCCATTTCCAGAGATGTTGACGCAAAACCTCAGTACAAATGTTTCACCAAATTTCTTATAGATTCATACCTCAAAGAAGCCTTGTTAGTAAACCCAACCCTTTACCTGGACATTCTCGAGCAATTTTGGGCTACTGCAGACTGGGAAAACATAGCACTAGAGAATGGTTGTTCAAAAATAGTTGTAACCTGCAAAATCCAAGGAGTAGTTATCAGTTTTGATGAAGAAGATGTCAACAAAAGCTTAAGGATCCCAACTGGAGAGTTTCATAATGAGCCAACTGACGAAGACCTACTAGAATTTCTAGAAATCATTAAGTACTCTGATACTATGGACAAAGAAGGGGAGAAGTTCAAGCTGTGAAAGATTAACAAGAAATTTATGAGGAATGAGTGGTCATTTCTGTTCGATACTATACTGAGAGTTTTCACCTGCAGGAAGACAGGATTTGACCAGGTTAGCCTCATTGCCATGAAGCTGGCCTACTCATTGGCCTACAATCAAAGGCTCAATGTTGGAAAGCTAGTTCTTGGGGAGCTCATAACCAGGATTCCCAGGAAAGGTAATTAGATTTTCTTTCCTCACTTTATTCAATTAATTCTCAACTATAAGAATGCTAGTTTAATTGAATTGCCTGGAATGAACAAACAGAGAATTGGCTATTCCAAATCCATGTCAAAAATTATTTTTGCTACATTGGATAGGAGAAACACAATGAATGTGCCCCTGCAAATTACACCTCACATGCTGAGTGTATTTAGGGGGTACCCACTTGTGCAACCTAAATATGGTTACCTTGATGCAGTAGGGGGTCCTAAGGTTGTAGAAGAACCAAATGCACCTATCCCAAGGACCTCTAACCCAACTGGTAGCCCTTCTGTAAATCCAATAGATGCTAGTCAACCAACCTCTACATCCTCTCAACAGGGTGTAGTTGTAAAGAAGAAGAAAGAGATAACTATAAGAAAAAGAGGACTAGAGACTGTTGTAGAAAATAACATTGAATTGGATGAGTCACATGTGGAACCTTTGACCAGGAGAAAGAAAATTAAAAAGGCCATAACAGACCACTCTACATCCTCTCAACAGGATGTAGAGATTAACAAGGGATTGAACCTACTTCTAGGTGCACTTTCTCAACAAGATGCATCTATTGAAATTGGGAGCCAGCCCACTCCATCCTGTACAGAGTCTGCACTATTGCAGGAATTCACTCCTGTCAATGAAGAAGTTTTAGTTGAAAAGGAGACACACTGTGCACAAGTAGGATCTTTTCTTGAAACTTACCCATTTTCTCATAGGGAGTTCCCAATATGTAGTTCTACTCACACTCTCTCTTCTACCTCTCAAATTTCTTCTCAACCAATTGTGTTTGGCCAAACACATAAGGTTGTTGATCATCAGGATTCCTACTTCCCTGGTGAGCCCCATTCAAGTGAGTTGGTGCATGACACCTTATTCACCACTCAGGACACTCATTTAGATGGTGAGGGAATGCATGCTGAGGCATATCCTGATGACACCATCAAAACCACAGAGGTTTCAGAAGTTTTTACTTCAGACTCTGTGGGGGCTCAGTCATATCAAAGCCAAGTGTCTTCACAGACATTGGGTAATCTAGGGGACCTACACACCATGCAAATGGCATCCCCTAGACACCCCCCAGTCATTTAAAGACTGTCTCCTCAGGAGAAATCACCTATCCATTCAGTGTCTAGAGAATCATCTGAGAAATTGGATGAGGAAATAGATACTGAGGGGACCACTGTAACAAGTGGCCCTAGCTCTCACTCTTTGTCACAATGGCTGGAACATGTGCAACATGACAGGGATTCAGGACCATCATCTCTTGGTGGGTCACTTTCAGATGAAAAGCTACAAGAAATGTATGGAGATCAGTTAGAGGGCTTTTATCATATTGCACAGCAGCTGTTGACTTCTCACTTGCCTAATAAGGATTATGCTGCCATATTGCTGGAGTATGCAAAGGATCAGGAAGATTTGAAAGAGAAAAATGCTAATGTGGCTGAAGATGAAGAGGCCAATGTAGATGCTTGGTTAAATGGAAAATCTACAGTTAGTATGGAGGAAGCTTTGGAGTGGACCAGGCAAAAATATCTCGATTCTCTTGGATCCTGTGAGAAGATCTTCACTCGAAGTGCTATATATGATGCAATTCATGAAGCTGCCAAGGTTCAACTATAGTCCAACCACTACCTTGCCAAGGGAGTTCAATCTGAAATTCAAAATCACAGAACTAAGGTAGAGGGTACATTGCTGGCCCTTGAAAACAAGCTAAGGACTGGAGGCTTTTATGGAGGCACTGCCAAGGGAGATTCTGTAAGGTCTTCACTTCTCAATTCCAAGATGGATTCCTGTTAGGTCCAAATGTGCTGTAGAGGGGGGGGGTGAATACAACTTTTTGAATTTAAGAAGCAATAAATACCATGTAATAAATGAACACAATGATTCAAGGAATATATGTCTTATATATAACTTGAAAGGGTTGCTACAACATTCATTACAAAGTACACCAGAAGTAAAGAGGGTAGTAAATGATACTAA